>VYZV01026433.1:0-16841 GCA_013401275.1 Pandion haliaetus | reverse complement strand
ACTATAAACCTAATAAGCAGGATAACACAGAAATACAAGGGTATACTCTTTGTACGTTGTCTTGAGTGTTGAACAACAATGAACTTTGGTTTCCAGTACATTTAGAACTCTGTCATAACCAGGGTTCTCAAATGTGTTAAAAAATACCACATGGGGCTTAGTGGTTTTGATTAGAAATGCATTAATGTGGGACAACTGGCTTTTCCAGAAGAAAGGCATTTCTAACAGGAGAAGGCTGCTATTATTTATATGAGCTGAGATCATCCCATTTTACTGATTCATTTAGACTGATGCCAACTACAGCTGAAAACAAGCATTTCTTCATAAAGAAATTATGAAATTACTGGAGACTTTGATCTAACATCACCCAAGTTTTCATCTACAGGGACTCACAGCACAAACATTAGTCACTGGAAATATATATTATATAGCATATCTTATAATAGAGTAAAGGAGAGAGAAGCCTATTTGACCAAAATATTTGGAACCATGACCTAAAGTCTGGTTTGACAGAACTAACTTCTGTTTTTTTTCCTATTTTAAATACTTACGTTAACTATTTTCTGACAGAAAGTAGATCACTTAGAAAGCAGCAAGACTCTAAACACCCATAACCCTTGGCTTCTTTCCCACCGTTGTAAAACATGTCTGTCCAAGGAGCTGTTTTTTCAAAAATGCACACACATAACTACACGCCCAAATACATTGTACATCTATTTGTATTTGCAAATATTTGATCTGTGCTTTGTACTTCCAGATTTGGCATACAGTGTTTGCAGCTCAAAAATCTCCCCTCAGGCCTGTAAGACTATCATGGCTGAAAAAAANCTCTCAGCCTTCATGTAAATTAATGCAAAAAAAAAAAAAAAAAAAATCAAAGAACAACTGCCCTCAGGTCACATCATGTGATGATTAAATATGAAATACATATAACACCAATAAAAGAAAAGCACAGAAAGTGGATTAACAAGATACTCAGCTCCATCCAGTTTAACTGAAAGACAGTTAAGCAGGACAGTGGCTGAAAGTTGCTGTTACAAGTCACCAAAGGGTTATAATAATGGTCAAGACAAAAAGGCTATATTCTCAGAGCAGCTTGCTCTAAAAGAGAGCATGTTACCATAGTTTGATGAAGAAATGTGAAATATAAAGTGTCAAATAGAAGAAAATGCAATCAGTTCACTGATCCTACACTGAAGAATTAAAGAAGGCAATAGCCTTGAGGAATGAAGGCACCTCTGATCTTTCGCACAGCATGGTCTGCCTGCATTCCCCTTGTCAAACAGTAAATAATCAAAATCAATGGGAGGTGTAAGTAGTCTAAAAAACTCAAAGGAAAAATTATTTCCCAGATATATCAACAATAAAAGTCATTCTCATGTTATACAATTTTGATTATTAGCAAAATAGAAAGGGCAGAGACCTGGACTCAATTTTGTATTCTGTATTTTACTGATATCTGTGAGGTTTTGTGGTATTCTGGGTTTATATTTTCAGCTCAGGATATTGATCTCACTGATCATTTGGGTACAACTCATCTGCAGCCCCGTGGGGAAACAAGTCCAACAACTCCCAGGAGAGCTAGGCTTAGGCAAAGGTACTCAGGGCATCCAAATCGATACTAATACTATGTCACCAAATGCAGCTAGGTCAACTTGAAGACCAAAACTCTGTCACAAACCAAAATGATGGATAAATTTCTGGTGTGTCAAACCAGTGCAACGGGAGTATTTCCTGGTCTCCCTACTCTAATACGAATAGGGAAGCCCTTTTCAGTCCTTTAGATTCCCTCCCTCACCCCACGTTCCGCCATCCAAGTTTACAAGAGAAGTTTGGAAGGAGGTGGCAGCAGTCACAACTACCACAGTCACACCAGAGATCAGACATATACTGAAGTCCCAGGCTTCTGAATAAGACACAGACGCATAGGACATAGCTGACAGCAGCAAGAAGGTAGTGATCTCAGTCCAAGTTTAGGTGACTACTTCTCCACCTTGCCTCCCTCCAGCTGGATTCGAGGTAGGAAAAAGTTAAGCACATTGTTTGAAAGTAGTTTATCTTAATATTCATCTGAATAGCTGTTAATTATCAGGCCTATTTTGCGATGGTATAGTGCCTCTGTATGCCAATTTGATGGGCTGGCTTAGAGCACCATATACTGAGATGAAATTGAGGAGTACCTCTGGGATTTCTGTTCCCTAAAGTCAGCAAAAGCTTATAGTATTGCAGAGATGATAACGGCTGTCAGTCTCTCGAGGGAAAGGCTCTGCTCATGTTGCTCTTGAAATGAATGGTGGAACAGCATTAGAGACATCCTCACTGATAGGGACTGACAGTTCCCTTTATTGTCTAGAGTTAGAACCGCATCAGATACAGTACATGGTACTGTAAAATAGCATCATTTGATTCTGGAGTGAGCCACTTGCTGTGTCAGGCAGTCTTACACAGAGAATAAGAGTAATGGGACAAAGGGAGAAACTGGCACATCAAAGAGGTAAAAAACAGTCTCTTCCAGAACAGCTGTGTGGATCCTCTACAGCTAGTTGACCCTCTCATACTGTCAAACCTCACTGGAACACAAGCCACTTGACTGGGCACATATTCATTGTCAGTATATCATTTACTAACAATCCTAGATTACTGCAGTTGTCTCTAACTGAATTTGGGCATCCTGTTCAACTGAGTAAATTAGGAGGCAGTGTTCCTTAGTAAATCTGTAAGATAACTGGGCCTAATCCAGAACATGTGAATTAGGAAGCCACTTCTCCACTGTCTTCCCGGGGAGCACATGGCTCCTGAAATAGGCATCTAGGAGGGAGTCTGAATACTCCTTGATATTCTCAAAGCGAAAGACCCTAGCATACTAAATTTGGTATTGTTGCTAGGATCATGCTGCCAGCTGGGAAAATATAGCTGCGACTTACATGTTTAATACCATCCACGTTTTTGACATATCGGCAGAGCCCCAGGTGATTTCAAAGAGGCCAATTACAATTACCTCTTCCTCTTACTAATAGTACCACAGAAAGAGTAATGACCACACTTGTTCAGCATATCTGGCTTACAGCCTGTCTGAGAAACAGGTCGTTCAGTGACACAGGCAGCATGCTTCCTGCAGCCCTGTGTACTTCTTTGAACTTCTGACGTGCAAATACTGAGCTTTCTTACCTGGTGCAATATAAGGCAGTTAATGGGCCCCAAGTTCTACTGTTGCTTCCAGGGACAGGCAAACACAATAATTTGGCTTCCCAGAATATGGGACCACAGTCTAGTTTATATCCAACCACTCATTGTAATTTACAGCATTTCTTTCAAAAAGGCCCAGGTATATCCATCCCACTCCTACCAGTTTGATACCAGTGCCAGCGATAGATGACCAGAGCCTGGAGAGGGATCACTGCTCCGCAGGAGAGCACCTCAAGAGCAGCACAAAGGAATTCCAGCCAGTAAGTCAGCTTCATCAGGGGCCCAACTTAAATGCCTCTCTGCAAACACATGTAGCATTGGGAATAAAGAGGAGTTAGAAACATGCACCTGCTTGCAGGCCTGTGATCTTACTGGCATGACGGAGATGTGGTGGGATGGATCCTATGACTGGCGTGTTGGAATGGACGGATACAGGCTCTTTAGGAAGGACCGGCAGGGGAGACAGGAGGGGGTGTCAACTCTCTATGTCAATGACCAGCTGGAGTGCACGGAGCTCCGCCTGGGGATGGATGAGGAGCCGACACAGAGCCTGTGGGTCAGGATTAAAGGGAGGACAGGGACAGGTGACATTATAGTGGGGATCTCCTACAGGCCATCCAATCAGGAAGACCAAGCAGATGAGGCCCTCTATAGACAGATAAGAGCAGCCTCATTTTCACAAGCCCTAGTCCTCATGGGAGACTTCAACCACCCTGATATCTGTTGGGGAGAAAACACATTAGGGCATAAGCAATCCAGGAGGTACCTGGAATGCGCTGATTACAAATTCCTTCTCCAAGTAATAGAGGAGCCAACAAGGAGAGGTGCTATGCTGGACCTTGTTCTTGCCAACAAGGAGGGGCTGGTGGGGAACGTGAAGCTCAAGGGCAGCCTTGGCTGCAGCGACCATGTAATGGTGGAGTTCAAGATCCATAGGGCAGTGAGGAGGGTGCATTGCAAGCTCACTACCCTCAGCTTCAGGAGAGGAGACTTTGGCCTCTTCAGCAACCTGCTTGGTGGAATACCATGGGATAAAGCCCTGGAGGGAAGAGGCACCCAAGAAAGCTAGTTAATATTCAAGGATCAGCTCCTCCAAGCTCAGGAGCAATGCATCCCAACAAAGAAGTCAGGCAAAAATGCCAGGAGGCCTACATGGACAAAGGTGCTCCTGGACTACAGGAAAGATGGGGAGAGACTCTTTAACAGGGAGTGTAGTGATAAGATGAGGGGTAACAGTTTTAAACCGAAAGAGTATAGATTCAGATTAGATATTAGGAAAAAATTCTTTACTGTGAGGGTGGTGAGACACTGGAAAAGTTGTGGATGCTCCATCCCTGGAAGTACTCAAGGCCCGGTTGGATGGGGCTTTGAGCAACCCAGTCTAGTGGAAAGTGTCCCTGCCTACGGNGGTGAGGAAATAATTAAAAAAAAAAAAAGGGGGGGGGGAACCAAACCCACCACAAACCGAACCACATAACAGTGTTTCAAACAACTGAAAAGCCTGCAGACTTAATATTTTCAAAAGACCGGCATTAAAATATGGTTTATAATTGTCTTGTCACATGCTGTATACCGGCTTTCATGACTTTTCCCACAGTGTTTCAGAGGTTGTTACAAATGCCAACACAGAAGGCAAGTGGGTGTTTCACCTCTAACGAATGGCAGCATTTACTAGCCTGAAGATCTCTTCTTATATCCATCTAATAAACTGGTTTGTCAGTAGATAATAAAAAATTCCATCTGACACACTTGAAAACTAAGTGCCAGACTTGGAGTATATTTTCATTTCAGTACACAAGACTTTATACTTGGAGCTCCTATTAGCTTTGGTAACAGCATCCATACTGTTACCTTCAAATACCAAAGAGGGAGCAAGCCCCCAGGTGAAGACGGCTAAGACTTGTGCAAGTCCCTGGGTAGAATAACTTTTAAAACAATCTTTTAGGAATTTTCTGCCTGATTTTTCTTGCAAGAACAAAGTGTCTGGGAACTACCAAAGGTCTGTTGGACATATCAGAGGTGGGTGGAATTTGATTTTGTTCTTCCTTTCAAAAATGCCTCTGAGGTTTGTAAATATTCACTGTGGTGCTAAGGTTTTGAGAAAGTATTTATACAGGAAATTTGAATGATTAATGACCCAAGACATTTTAACACGTTATTTCTCCATTTTCAACATAAATAGTGTGTAAAGGGTGTTTAAAACTTTAATGAATCGAACTATATGAGTAAATAATGTTAATCATTTTAATTGCCCAGTAGTCTGAAATTAGATTTAACAGTCTGATAATGTATCTGTAAAGGAATACAACCCTGCTCTATAAAAAATCCCTTCCAAGCCAATTCTAATAATTTCTATTTATCTTTTATGACATTAACTGTTATACCAGTCTGCCGACAGACAGCCTTACGCTCACATTTAGTTTAAATGTGGTGCAGTATAGTTTTTCATTATCATTAACGTGCTCCTGGTGGGCAGAGTGCAATGCAGTGGCACTGGTCACACTTCATTGCTTTATCTCATATGACAAAGAGAGATGATGTGCTTCAGTCCAGGCCAGAAGATGAAAGCAAAAGGTGGCCATGGAAAACTCCCCCTGCTGCCTAGGAACAGCATAAGGGCTGCATCGTGTGACTTGCTAACAGCACGAAGGGGCAGACAAATAGATTTTCCTCTATATTTATAACCAGCATCATTCTTCCTTTCAGGCCTTTCAGTGCAGGTAGCTGTTTTATATGAAATGAACAATCTTTATAGACGTACCAGAGCCATAACAAGGCTGATTTTCAGCGAGGCTGAGGTATATAACTCTTACAGAATTGTCAGGCTTCTTGCTCAACAAATCAAGCCTAACTTATGATGTTTGCAGTGTAATTTTTATTCCTGTTTGACTAGCCAACTACCCAGTGGTAATAGGATGTTAGAAAAGGGCAGTAGCAATGTTTGTACATGCCATGATTGATAGGCAAACTCTGCATTTTTCATTTATATCTCCTGATTCCAAATCAGTTAAGTTTAGGAAAAATGAAACAAAATGGCAAGAAAAATGCTTGCAGATTGCAGCCCAGCACTCTCGTAGATCTGAGTTCAGCCCACATCTGCTAGGATTGTCTGGAAACATTAAGATATCTAAATGAAAATCAATACTATATGTGCCAGCATTTACTACCAAGAACAAGTATCAAGAGACCTCAGCTAATCAGGCTTTCAAGCTTGTTCTTGAGCCATAGTCTGAACCCCAGGGGTGTCCTAATTGGCCCAGACTAATCATAGAAGAGTTAAATTTATAACCAGGAAAGACATCTTGTTTTTCTTACCAGTCATCATTTTGAAACTGAAAGCCTCACCTGTGTGGTAGCAGATGTATGGTGATAGCCACTGGTCATGCAAGAACTGCTTCTCACCTGTCAAAGGTAAAGGAAAGACTAATTTACTGTCTTCCATAAAACCAGTCAGGCACATTTAAGCTTTTGGTGGGTATATAGTGCTATCAAACCTTTCACATGAACTGAATATTTTCTCAACTTAAAAGCTCTGCATTTAACCCTCCTGTGCTAGAAGATAGAAGGTTTATATTTTAGAGGTGAAAGACCCTCTATGCACTGTAATCTCCTAGCCTAATTTTTTGTGCCGGCTACATAAATATATTTCCAAATCAAATACCATTGTTGGGACTTTGTTTTCTTTTTCTTCTGCAGTGAATGCAGATGTACACAGAAACTAACACACAGTAGTTCAGTTCATATCGTACAAAGGCACGCATACATATTATTTTTCCTATACTAAAATAAAATTCCTTATTCTACAATAAAAGTGTGCACAATATCTCTTGGAAGATTGTTAAATCACCCTGTTAAAAATTACACTGCATTGGGGACTGGGTTCCTAATATTTGTATTTGGGATGCCAAATGTGAGCAGATTTTATACTATTTTCAACAAATTAAACAAAATATGTAAAATGTTTATAAAACTCAGTCTTCTGTTTTGGGCTTATTTTGAGTAACTTAATAATTCTGCATAGATTTCTTCAAACAGAACAAAATAAAACGATGAATTAAGCCTGGAAATGCAAAATCTAATGTTTTTCAGTTTTCTTCAAAAGCATACGTAAACATCCCTGGAGATTCACATCTACCAGAGGTTTAATAACATTATTTAGATTCTTTGTGTCCCATATGTTAGATGTATTTTTAATGTGTACCTCTTTAAGCAAAACAAAAAGTTGTCAGATACTGTATTCTCTTCTCACCACCGTTAATGGTTTCCTAGACAGTGCTATCATGGAAACATCATGGCATGTTGTGATCAATGGAAGCTTGTTTCTCTCATGGCATGATGTTTCCCTTGGATTCTCATCTCCCACTAGCGCCTACTGTGAAATTTTGTTAGTTCTTTTACCTTTAAGGATCTCTCTTGTCCTCCATGTTGTAAGCTACTGTGTTATCTTCCTGAATCAGTCTTCCTGTCTTCTTTGCTGCTTCATCTCCCACTTCTTATGGAACAGGAAGGCTATCTTCATCTTCCCTTTCAGTCCTCCTATGTCTGATAACTTACTACTCTCTTACTATGTAGCACAGAACAAGGTAATGAACAAAATAAAGTGGATAGTGAATTTCAGCAAAATCCACAAAAATCCACTGAGGGACAGAAAGGCAAGTAGAAGTCTCTCCAAAACAATTCTATTATCTGACTTTGTATTTCTAGCCTCGATACTACATATGCCAGTCAGGAGGAAGGTACCAAAAGCATCCTAATCATCAATGCACAGAATTAGGTTCAAAGATACCTTCTTCCTTTGCTGTATCTCTTTTGTTTGTTTGTTCCCCTTTAACAATGATTTCAATATTTCAAGACTACTTAGTACATCTTTGTAACTGCAGAACTCTTTTGGTACAAACTCTTGACTTCTCTTTACCCAAAACAAGACTTTTAAATAAAAGGTAATAATTCTTACACCAACAGAATTTTCCTTTTGTACAAAATAACAGCTCTTACAACTATACTTTCTGGCTCTGACAGACATCCTTTAATAAATCCTTCTGGAGTGGTTTAGGAGACTATCATTTCAAATTGTCCCCTCTGCTTCTCTACCAGAGGTTGTCATACTCGTAGCAAGAGAAAAATCTGTTCTGCAGCTGCCTCACTTCATTACCAGTGGAGGATTTTTATTTTTAAATTAACGTGTTTGATTGTGAACTAAAAATAATTTAAGTGCAGTAACATTTTCCCTTCTGCTACCCTTGTCAGAACAGCAGTGGCTTCTGGCAAAGAGGAGCTATGGGAGGAACAGAGGTGCTAATGTGTTAGGCCACTTTACCAATCTACATTTCATTGCATTGCCCTAATCCTGTCAAAGTGCTTTTATTTTTGCCATCCCTTGAATTCCACCGCACTCCTGTGCTATCTCTAGCCTTATTCCAGATGCGAAGAAAGAGACTTCAGCACCAGGAATCCATTGCAAAAAACATCCTATCTCCAGCTAACTTCAGTTAAAATCCTGGTCCAAACAAAACCAACAGTGAAAACCAAACTGACTTCAGTGGAATCGGGATTTTATTCCACATACTACATAATACTACTCTGATTTGAGCCCTCATATAAGAGGTAGATGTAAAGAACCATCTTTGTACATATCCAAGCTGAACTGAGCAGGAACTCTGCCAGCGGAGCTCCGTGTCATCCATAGATACATATAAAGAAANAAATACCTGTGGATACTTACAGCATTACAGTAAGACAAAAAGGTCAATTAATAACTATGTTGTTCGAGGGTCTTTTTTCCCCCCAGTTTTGGAGCTTTCTTCGGCTAACTAACAAAGCCATCAAGTACTTTGGTGTGTAAGGAGCAGACCATGATTGCCCAAAGGCAACGAGGACCACTGTCTTTTCAGCAGCCTCTGTAACGCCACAGAGGGTAATAAGCCCTGGGAGATGGAGGTCTCAGTTATAAAAGAGGAGCCCTGTACCAACCCTGCTGGAAGAAAAGTCTTCTATGCATATTAAAGAAGGGTGTACGAGTCCTCTGCAGCGCTAAGAGCAAGGCCCAAGTCACCTTAAACTCTCATTGAAAAAGATGATTGATTCTGCTCTATTTTGCTTCTTCCAGCAAAACATTGCAGGATATTTTCTCCGCTGCTTGCCTCCAAGTTTACTGTATTTGTTTGCCAAGTCCTGAAGTAGTCAGATGAACATGAACTCCCCCTGATGGTGCACACCTATTTTCCTTGTGATGTAAATCCTCTTTTTCACTAGCAGTACAGATCACAAACACACGTATAATTGTACTTATTTTCATATGATACTGAATGAAACAACTTAAAGCTTATGCCAAATTAACAATCTTTTCTTGGCAATTTCACACCAGGATTCTATGCCAACTTTTGTTTAACAAGCAATGTTATTAAGAGAGAAAATGAGTTTTTTTGTTTCTGCTTTGATTTGCCTACTTGAATTTTCTGATGTAGTGAGTTTTCCCACATATATACATACCTAAAAACATAACAAAGGCACAACAGTTAGATTATTCCCATAAGAATTGGTAACAGACTCTAGAGTTTGTTTGTTTGTTGGGAGGTTTTTTTAAATATATTAAAATCAATATTCAAAATAGAGCTTCAAGGCACAAGCTTCAGACCATCCTCTAGACTGCACTATCACACGCTCCAATAGATGTATTTTCTGTGAAGATCTTGCCTCTTAGTGACACTCAGGAAGGAGAAATGGGATTTAACTAGCCAGCAGATTATTCCCCTGGCACAGGAAGCATACTGCCGCTAATGTGCCAGCTCTCCTATTGCTGCCCACCACCTCAGCATATGGGGTGTGTCAGGAGTAAAAAGGCAGCAGAAGAGCACATCACTGCATTTCTTCTCTCCCATACAGCTCAGTTAAACCACCGACACTACTGGCAGCTCTTAAACGTGCCTATCAGCAATGCAGAGACTACAAAGCCAGGGATGAGCACAAGTAAGGGAATGACACTCCCTCTTCCCCTGGGTTGAGCATCAGCCCCTGATTCCAACTATCCTCATTAGTTCAAGAGAATATTTTGTGCAGTATGCAGCCAAAAACAAAATTTAAAAAGAATATTTATGCAACTGATGGTCGAGCGTACAACCAAATCACAAATGATCTGACACCTTCTACTTACCTGTTTCTTTCTTTAGCTTTTCTTCCAGTGCTGCTGCAACTCAGCTCAACTCTTTCTCACACCCATCCCTTTTCTTATTATTTTTGCTAAAGCAGAATCCTTAAACATTCTGTACACGTTTGGGGGTTTCTCGAGTTGTACAGATGGGTTGTTCCTTTGGAATTAAATAAGAAAGATTTGGGCATTAACACGTGCCATCATCCTGTGACATACTTTTATGATTAGTCCAGTTGTGTAATGTTCTTTGTTGAAAATTAATCTCAGTTCTCCATTGTTGCCTCTCCCTTTTCGCCAGATCAGGCCTTTATTTCTCTCTCTGCGTGTGTAACTCTAAGTTCTCTTCTAAAGTTGCTCTCTATGCTTGCTTTCTACAATCCAGCAAGTTTGAACATAGAGCACATATGGTGGAGGCTCTACAGTTGAGCTCAGTGACTGAAATCTGCTTCATACCACTGACCGGACTCTTCCAATTGCCCAGATTTCAACTTGTATTTAGAGCAGTAGAGTTCATGCCACCTGTCAGAAGTAATGGCACTTCTACTGCTTGTTTGTTTGCATTCAGTGAATTTTGGACATAGAAAAGATTCTTTATGGGCTACTAATATATTCAGCAATGAAAGGCATGGTAAATCTGAAAGATTACCAAACTTCATTAAACACAGTCCCAAAAAATGAAACAAGCATAAAATAGAAACTATATTCTGTTATTCTTTGCTGAAATCTGTATGATTTTCAGCTTTGTCCTGAAAAGTGAGATCTTCTACTTGGCCACGTAAAAAGGGGACTCCCAAAAAGTTCTCAATAAAAGCTTTTGTCTCACTGCATTCCTGAAGGCAAGGAAGACATTGTCTTTCACAGCTCCCGGAAGGCTGAAATGCATTATTGAAGAACAGATACTAAAGTACCTGGATGATTCTGCGAAAAGGACATGATATGACATAAAAAATATAGTGTCAGTTTAATGCCATCGTTAGATTTCAGAGTTAACAATTCATTAATTAAATTTAAATGAGGTAAGTCTCTTTCACCTTGATGATCTAGGAGTAACCTGAATTTGAAACATTTCCATACCAAAAGTACAGGCAAAAATACTAGATACTTTTAATGTAATCTAAGATTTTACAGGAGTTGATGGTATATAAAAATGATAGTTCCCTAACTGCAGCCTTAAGAGCTGACTTCTGGGGGAAAGAAAGTACTCATACTTGTTCTTTCCTTTAAGGCTTTTAGTAAGGAGTGCAAATAGTGCTCTTAGTAATGCTCTAGAAAATTAACGGTGGCTATCACAATAATTTTGTGTTGGGCAGTAAACTGAAAATAACTAAATGTGAAGTAGTGACTGCAAAGTGACAAATTTCCTATGATAATACCAATTTCCTAAATATTCATTTAACACTTTCATAAAAATACTTTAATAACATGAATTTTACTCTGGATATTAGATGATGTGTTGTGGTTTTATTCCATTTCATAGAGTTTTCCTGAGTCTAAATATTATTTTGAGGAGGTTTTTTCTTTACTTCTCACAGCTTCTTATGAATTCTTTCTCTGTTCCTTGTCCTTTACCTTAAAAAGTATATCTTTGTCTGGCTAAACAAAGGCACCACACCAAAGACTCAATTTTTTCAAAGCAATCCCTAGGCAGCTGAACTTCGCAAGTATCCGGCATTTCTGAAAATCAAATTCTTTCTTCTCCAGGCAATGCCTGTATGATGTTACATCAATTTAATTTCCACAGTCTAATCATACTGATTTAGCTACCTATATATCAAACTGAAGTGCAGCCACACCACTTTGCAGTGCCAGCAGAAGGTACTTCTGCTGTTAATCATTGTACAGCACAGTACTTGGTTTGAAATACCCACTCAGTACCTAGCCCATGGTGCAGCACTCCATTCCTCGGCCCTGTCCTCCCCATCCCTGCTATCTGCTCAGGCATATTGCTCACAGATTGCCTGTCCTGTTGTGGGTATCCAATGTCCTCCGTGATTTTCAGGTTCAGCAGTAGCATCACGTGCAGAAATGTTTCTTTGTAGACAGCAGACAGAGAGAACAAGCGACACGAACACCTGTTTTTATGTATTTCCATCGCATCTTCTTTATTTTGCCTCATTATCAACGCCAGGACGATCTCCCCTTCTTCATTTGATCATTCCAGTCCTGGAAGAGCTGACCATAAAGAGTTGCAAAGAAGGTAAGATCTTTGTATGGTTCATTCAAATCTGGGAAACCTGCACAAACTGCTACCTCATATATTTTAAAAACATAAACCTTCTTACCCCTAAGTATCACAGGACGATATACAGGGAGACAGGCAGAAGTGAAGTAAGAGTGCTAAACAGCAGTTCAAAGAGTTGAGAAAAGAAATCGTAAGGGCTGAGTCCACATGAGTCAGAATAATGGAGTTACTCCATTTCCAGGGAAGGTTACTCACAGTCTCTTAAGATGCCTTTTAAGAGAAACTCTAATGTTATATCTCTTTGCAGAGAAGGTAGAGTATTCGGGGCTCAAATGCCTGCAGACAGCTAAATTCAGTGTTACAGAAGAAGGGGCGGGAGGAAGGGAAGAGGAACAGCTTTGACCCCTTCAAAATACTTTCTGCACTTCTCATATTACAATTGGCATTAAACACAAAATTACTAAGGCTTTTCATTGCTTTCTTCTTTTCATTAAAAATGTCCTTGGCTGCACTGAGTTTAAAATATCACGATGCTGAAACAAACCAAAAAATTCTTACTAATAGGAGTCTGAATAACAGAGTATCAGCACCTTTATCAAATAGGAAATGAACACAACATGGAATCGCATGTAGTTTTTACAGCAGATTTGACTACAGAATCATCGTTCATTAAACAAGCTTTATAGGAGAAATGTCTCTGCAGTTTGAAATGTAATTAAAAAGTTGACAGGACATACATTTGTAGTACCCACCACTGCAACTCATTTTGACTTTTGGATTTTTCTGTTGATGTTTGGGGTTTGTATGCTCTTGTTAAAAACTATAATGTCATTAGTTGCTGGATATTTTTGTATCACATTCATTAGGTTCACAGTCTTCTCATTTTACCTTCACACACCATCACAGGCATTTTACAGTAGTATAATAGAACATGGATACAGTCAATGCTCTTAAATAGCACACTTTCCAAAACAACAATAGTCCTGATGTATTTATAACATGCAGATATACAATAAGGATACTCTACAACATACGGGTATTTCCTTTTGTTGATACTGTCCTCTTGGAAATACTTTAAAAGGGCTTTAAACTAACCTTCTACATTTCATTTTGAAAAGGGGGAAGGAAGAGAAAATTTCCACATTGTGGATTCAGTCAGGCGGAGGACATGACTCGTGCAATCCTAATAAATCAGAGCATTCCCGTGTGGCAGAAGCAACAGGGGAATAGTGTAAGAGCAGTGCTGCATGTTGACCTAAGCAAGAGCTTATCGAGAAATGATGTCCTCTTAAACAGACTCCTGTAGAGATGTTCTGCATTTCCTCTGACAAATTGTAAGTGCCCTGACTGTAACATTCCTAACAAAATAGGGCTGATTTAGCAATGCACAAACTGCCCATTATCCTACTGCATAAAAAGGCCATTTAAAGCAAAGCCTTAGGACACTGGCCCATTGGAAACAGTACATCTGAAAAATTACCCCCATCTTGTGCCACCAAAGCTGTTAACTACCCTAGGGAACATACCTCATTTACAATACAGACAAATGTTAACTTTAACGAGTTTAAAAACTGCCATTCTTCTTGCGTGACTTTGATAACTCTTGAAATCTTAAGCAAATACTTTGGCTATTTTTTCACCTGCACTGCCATCTAACTGATATTGCTACCGCATTTGTTTTCAGCTGCCCTTGTCTTTCCCTCATTCAAGTCAATGCTGTGTAAAAGTACAATTAAAAATTACATCCACTCCAAAACAACGATGGAAAGATTAAACAATCTATTTTAACAAACTGTTCCTGTCTGAAAACTTTGCATGCCAAGATTACTACTTGTCATTATCTTCCCAAGAGATGGAGTACCTTTTTAAAAAGTATCTCTAATGAGATCTACAAATCTATGTGCAAGACAGCTTACTTTATTGTGTTTATAAAGATAAAAAATATTTTAAAGAGGTTATGGCTCTTGGGACTGATAAAAACACAATGGGGGTAAGGTCATTCGGAAATGTTAATAAAAGTTTTCATAAAATATGATGACTCTCAAGGAGTAATGTTTGGCCTTGAAAAATAGCTATGAAAGTGTATTTCTTATGATGGTAAACATTCAGTTTTTCTATACCTAGCTGACTCTCCAAATCCTTCGTTTGTTCTGTTGGTAGACATTTCTAGCTGTTTGATCACCCATCCGGGATGGTATTACTATTAGCTGATGCAGCATCTTTGCCTGAACTTCATCCATTCTTTTACAAGTTTCATTGAAAAAGAGAAGAACGCTCTCCTGCTTTGGCCGTTAAGTCCTCATTTTAAGCTTTTAATCTCTCTGCCAGTGAGCAACATCCAGAAAAGCCTTATCCTAACCATACAAGAGGAAAATCTGTTCAAACCCTGCAAGAGCAATGCCTTTCTTTTCTCACAGCATAGTTTTCACAACAGAAATTGTGAGAAATATAGCAAGAACAGGCAAAATTTCTGAAGCAAATTCTGTACCAGTAAAGTGTCACACTATGCTTATACTCCCTATCATCTTTCACTCCTTTAGCCTGGTGTTCTGTTGCTCCATATCATTAGCCACAAGCTGAAAGGAAATGCTTTGTTTCCAAGTAGAATTTCTTGGACAACAAGTCAGATTACCTTAATGAAATAGCATCAAATATTGGATTTTCATGTTCAAAATACTTGGGAGAAAGCCAATGCCCTACCCATCACATTTTCCCCACCTGTGACCAGCTTTTAAAAACAATGGTTTAAGAACAATTGCTGTATAGACAGAACACAGGCTTTCAATCTTGTAACTCCTTTAATTGCAGGCTACCAACACCTCTGTGTCTATTCAGTATAGGCATGTGTATTTTTGACAGTAGGCAAAACTTTGTCTCAAAAATTGTTACTAATTATTTAAAGATTTTAAATTAATTTGATAAGTCAGGTAACACATTTTATCACTTTACAAACAATAAAATAAAATAAATGGAGACATAAAAAAAAGTTTTGAGCACTAGCAACTGATTATCTTGTCAACCTTGTACACAAAAGGTGAGAGAGATTCTTGAAGTTGATTCTGAAAGTACTCTGTGCACATACATGTCAATTTAAAATAAAATGGTGAAGCTGTATTAGTTTTAGACTCACAAAATTGATATTTGAAAACAAACTAAAGTCACACATGTAATTATAATATTTCTGTTATGTAATTTGGGGGGTGGGGGGCGAGAAAAACTTAAATAAATTTAAAAACCAGGTCTTGGTCAAAAGCACAAGAGGTTTGAGTTACCAAAACTGCAGTTGCTAACCTGGCTAACATAAAGGGCTACTTTTTAAGCTGTTCACATGAACACCAGATTTCAGGCCCTGCATCTTAACAAGAATGCAAATATTTCAGCAGCAGAATAGTTCAATTCAGGTAAAGACCTCAGAAATTCATGTCATATAATACAATCAAAATTTGGAATTATCATATGAAAATATTATTGACTAATGGATCAGCTTACATACAGTTAAATGTACATTTTTGTTTAATGATTTTTTTATCAATATTTCTCCAGTTTACGTACCTTTATTTTGGCAAGAAGATCACACACACAATCTTTATTCCATGAAAAATAACACATCACTAATTTGAAGAGAACAGATTAAGATCGGCTATGCAAACACCATTTATTCATTTCCTTCTAAAGAACCAGGAAAAATTCATCCAGAAAAATTAATATAGTTAAGTATTAAGGTTAATCAACCATAGACTCACAAGAAAAATGCAGTTTATGGTGTATATGCAGCTTTCATTTTTTCACACATCTTTTCAGAAATAAAGAATAGGACAAAAAAAGTAAGCAATATAAAATATTAACACTTTGCATTAATCTCAAATTTATTACTAGTCAGCAGATAGTGATTGCATGTCTTACTCCAATTACAAAGCCATTTACTTGGTCTGCACGTTTCTCTGTAAATCCAGGTTTGATTCCCAAACTGAGATGCTCTACCTAAGTCCCTACACAGAAACCAGGTAACTACTGAAAGATATATTTTATAGAAAAAGCCTGTAGGAATAACAGTGATGGGGAGGATTGCTTTTCTTATATTGTATTATATTATTTTATTTTTCAGAAGGCAGAAAAGGCAAGGTGAGGACCCTTAGTTACTGTGTGTCTGCTTTGCCACAAGCTACTTTGTTTTTTGCTAAAGAAATTATGATGGTGAAGAACACCAAAAGGAAAGAGGAAGAGCAGCAAGGGATTAGGAGAGCAAAAGCAGAGCAAACCAGACTTGTATCATGGACAAAGCTTCATTACTACAAAGACCTCTATAAGCATACCTAGATGTAAGAT
>VYZV01026431.1:4480-17931 GCA_013401275.1 Pandion haliaetus | reverse complement strand
GCCAAGAATTTTTAAGTGTTAGGAGAGAGGAAACTTACTGAGATTTTTTTTTGATGCAGCATTAGAGGCATGAAGCTGAAAAAAAGCTACTAGTTGTTGATTAACAGGTGAAACCATACTAATCAGACTTCTTAAAAAAATAAATGAATTTACCTCACCCTATAGCGTTTTCCATTATTAAAACTGGATTTTTAATTTTTTTTTTTTTTTTTTTTTTAAATCTACCCATACAGGTTGGAGTCCTGATACCCGTTACTCAGAGCATTTTCTTCAAGAAGCTAACTTACTTCATTGGAACGGGAGATACAAACCTTGGGACTATCCCAGTGTTCACACTGATCTCTGGGAACACTGGTTTATTCCTGACCCTTCGGGGAAGTTCAAATTAACTCGTCCCGATAGCTGATAGTGAAACCACTTAAATGCATCCATACACTATGTTTTGCAGTATGTAATAGTTTGAGATGCAACATGTTGTATAATTACCTGATTTTAGAAAACTAAGTATTTGTTAAATGCATGAATAAAGGACCATCAGTTTTGTGTGCCTATGGCTGGAGAGGGAGGCTGGAGTGACAGTTACCCAGTTCAGATTATCCTGACTTTCATGTAAGGTGAGGGAACAAGTTTGCTTGACAATGACGTGTTTTCATTAAACGTTTACAGAGGTGAAATTCAGTGCCAGGCAGCGTGTTTTAATGTAAGGAAGGTCTGTATAAATAAGACTCCAGTGTCTGCTGGTAGAAAAACCTACGCAGGAAATACTTGCAGTATTACACACAGGGTGTCTTTAGTTGTCTAGCCCACATTCAACAGCCCGAAATGAAAACTTACACAGCATTTTAATGAGTAGAGTTCTGCTGTATGGTGACTCTGTGTCGCAGTGTTTCTGTGTATTACATTTCCTGTTGTGCGTTTAGACCCCTGCAAGGAAGATGCAAAAGCACATTCGAAGACACTGCAATACAATTCCTGATTTTATTGTGAAACATTGATAGATTTAAGACAGATTAAGAACTTTCATATTACTGTAATGAAAAGAGCACCAGTTCTGAGGGAGTACATACAGGATTGCAATATTTAGTGAAACGGTCATTGTACACTTAACTGTATTTTATACCTAGATAACCTAGTAGGTGACTCTGTTGAAGAGACCTTGCCCTTCTCATCAAACAGGATAGCCTTACAGTAGTTATATCCTACTGTGCTACATACTCAGCAGTGCTAATTACATGCTTCTAGTTTTGTTGAAAAATAAAATTGAATTGTAACAAATCCCTGATGCAAGATACTTTGAGCACCTGCAGGAAAACATCCATGTAAACAGCAATACATGATACAGTACACTTTAAATAACAGACAAGACAAGTCCTATACCTTTTTGACAATATACTGAACAGCTTTATGCTGAAGCTAATAAACACAATCAGAACCATAATGCACACTTTCTTGATTTAAGACGCTCAGAATTAAGCCACATAATTTGGGAAGAAACTGTAAACATCATGCCTGCCTCACAACAGGTTGACAGTGTGTGATCTCGGCGAGAGCTGTTACAGCAGGATTAGAATCTACGCTAACTAGTTACACACAATGCATGAGAACTGTCACTGGCTGCGAGGAAAGGATAAAACACACCGGTACAGGAATCTCTGACCAGCGTGGATTGTGGAGATACTGTTTGTATCTATTTTTCAAGTATGTGAAGCACCTACTGTCATAAGATCATCAAAACTTCAATGTTTTGATCAGCTTATTGCTTTTACTTCATCTCTTCCTCATAATAAAAGAGGGAAAGAAGATGATGGTTAGGCACAAGCATGGAATCTCCTTTCTTTCTCAGTCACTAATATTGGCCAAGTATGTGTATCGTTTAAGCAAGTTCCTCAGAAGAGAGCAGTAGTTTCTATAGCTGACTTCCTATTCATGGAACAACTGCCCTTACATGTAACTTAGTATTTTTTACTTGTAAGAGGAATATGGAGAACACCCTCTGAGGCCTTACAGATTGAAGAGGACTGAGTGTTATAAACTGCTACATTGCAAACCTCTTCCACCGAATGTTAAAAACTGCTAAATCGCAAACCTCTTCCACCCTGTGCTGACCCTACCCGATGTAAACAATGTAGCTGTACATGTTTTTTTTACAGGGAACGTGGTCTTTCAATTCCCTGCAATGTAGTCTCTTCAAAGGGGTTGTCTCCTCCTAAAGGTCAGGTGACGAGACCAATCACACAAATGACTGAGAGTTTAAATGCCACAGAATTCAAGAACCACCACTGTTGCGTTTTGGTTGTGTTTTTTTTTTTTAAAGGAATTCCAGTTCCTTACATTGGAATTTAAGGGGGAAAGAGACGGAGTGGTAGGGACACCTTACCTTAAGACAGCTCAGCTAGAATATTTAGGCCCTGTCCTGTGTGACACAAATTTTCCTCCCCAGTGCTGTGACCCGAGGTGATGTCTCCACTCCCTTAATCCTCAATATGGTCCAGTCACTAAACAGAGCGCTCTCTTCCCACCCAGAAAATACTCAGTACTCACAGCTGCAGAACACAACTTTCTGCACTTTTAAAGAAAGTAAAAGGCAGACTTAAAAAGCACAATTTGCTTAACTGTGCACGATTAAAAACACCACTTCATGAAAGATAAGGGTATGCTTCCCATTTTCCCCTCTGGATATAAAAGGATTATGAGATATCCAAATATTGAGGCATCAGTAAAAAGTATACTGCTGCTGTTACTACTACATTACAATTCATGGAATAAAATTAACGCCCCAAAGAAATCTTAGCAAATGAGAAAGCAATTTGTCAAAAACTGCAAGAAATGGTATACATTAAATATAAAACTCATATACAAAAAAGGGCTAACTTTTTTTTTAAAAAGTTTGGACAGTTCCTTAAAATGATCTAGTTCATTGATTTAAGCCTACCACACTTACTTTGGACTATAATAAAATAACTAGGGGAGATAAAATACTATTAAAATGCTTCAGTTGGAGAACCGAGGTACCAATCTTGATCACTGCATTAAAACTGCAGCATGTATGCGTAGCCGAGAAGAAACAGCTCTTATGCACTGCTTCCCTCTTCCTCCCGTGTCATACCAGCACTGAACTCTGGAATCTGGTCTGCAAAGGACTGTGTCATCCATTGTCCATTAGGAACTTCACCGAAGGATGACCCCTCGCAGTACTGCGGATTGCTTGCTGCTAAAACGAACAAAAAATATAGAATACAGTTTTAAAAATGCAGTTGATACCACTAAGTATTTGTTCGTAAGTAATAGCTTACAGACTGAACACCCCAAGCACTGCACTTTACCAGTTCCATTTGAAGAGAAATTGCACTGTTCACTTTCGTACGGTGCATGATCACAGTAAGCTCCTCCGTACGCTGCTTCATAACCTGGATCGTATTTTTCTTCTTTGACAGCCATCTTTTTAGCATCCTCTGCCAAAAGAGAAGACCTCAAGTATTAATATTCAGAATAAAAGTGATCAAAGAGCATTTTTATGAGAGAACACTTGAAAAAACAGCAACGCATTCTACAAGATAATCCCTGCTCCCCTTACATAATTAAGACTGTACTAAAACGAGAGTGGAATCTGTAATTGCACACCACATGATTTAGAGAAGATGGCATATCTCCCCCCCTCCCCTTAAACTCTTTCTTTCTTTTTGCTTGGGAAACTGCTAGTTGTGTTGTACGCTACACTACATTTTAATAAAGGATTAACAAAATAACCACTATACCTTGTGCAAGTTGCAAGTCAAATGTGTACTGCACCTCCTGCACCTCTGTGTTTGGTGCAATGCCTTTCAGTTGATCCCTTAAGTCCTTCAGCTTTATGTAATAATGAACTTTGTCTTGTGCACGAGGAAACTGAGCACATCTCGCACTGGATGATGGCATAACATAGCAGAGCTTGAGACAAGAGCAAAGAAAAATAGCATTACTGGTCCCTGAGCTATGAGTTAGTATTTAGTGCATCGAGAATAACTTATCAGTTAAGCTCACTGTTTTAACCCTTTGTACAAACTTCAACTAATGGCACGGGAGGTTGTGGAAGAGGATAAAAGGAGTCTTTAATTTTTCTTGGTCAGCTAGATGTCTTGCCCTAAAGAGAGGGGCCAATTATCAGCTGCTGAAGCAAGGACAATTTTCACCAGTTGTTTATGTGCTGCGGGAGAAGCAGCACCAGTATGTTACAAGAAGTGCAATTTACAGGTGTATGCCAGAGAGTGGAGCACACTCCAGAGCTCCCAGAGCAAGCGCAGCTCTGAGCCATAAAGTCCACAGAGGAGTATGTGACAGCATGACAACACCCCAAACCAGTGGGGGAGGCATCACAGGTTAATTAGCCTGGCTTCTTGGCCAAGTACACCTGCATCACACTTGCCAGGGTTTGAAACACCGGAGTTAGCATGGTTGAAGCCAACTTAAGCATCTCTATCTCTGCCAACAGCCCTAACTAAGGACATAAAGTTAGTTCAGGAAAAAGGACCTGTATCCAATACTTTTATTACCATGCAGTATTTAAGAACAAGTACTAGTAAAGAGGACTATTTATCTTTCTTACAAATATATCTACTGCGGAAGTCTTTAAGAGCTACTTAAGAAGCAAGCACTTTATCACCAGGAGTTCTTCAGGCTCTGACAGCAACACTTGACCTTCAGAGAAGGACAGCTTAAACCAAGCTTAAACTTACAGCACTAGTAGTTTGGGATAGGAAAAAAAAACAACCCAAACTTTTGAACTGACAAGGTAATGAAGCTTTGGAATAAGCTACCTTGGCAGGTAGTGTAATTGCCTTTGCCTAACCTGTCCTTATAAGCAGGTTAAAACAAACCTATTTGTGATGATACATAGCTGATCTCGAGATACCTTCCAGCACTACACATCTATGACTAATGCACTCTGCATCAAACTCTGTTTTATCTTAAGCGTCCAACTTCATTTCAAGCTGCAAATCAGCTTACGAAGACTGAGTCTGATGGAAGTGCTTGGGCATGCCCAGATCCAGTAATGCTGTAGCTGGAGTGTGTAACAGCACAACGATGGACTTGCTATTCTCCCTCCCCTGCTGTGGCACTACTAGCACCACGGTCACGTTCGGTACTAAAAGTTCAGTAATACAAACATACAGGGAATTGGACACAGAGAATCAGATGAAAGTAGATGACAGTTACCATAAAAGCGTATATGTTTTATTCCTATTTCAGGTAATTCTCAGAGAATGCACTAACCTATTAACCATAATACACCATTTCCCAAATAGTCTGCAAGTCTGAAGAAGCTGCATTAAAGATGTGCCTGAAAATTGCACTATTCTGCTTTCTCTATTTAAGTAAAAGCCCTTTGCATCCCTTGTACTTTGGGCAAACTTTGGTGTTACCGTAATTGTGTGCAAATCCTGAGACTTTGTTAGTTCTGAAATAATCAAAATGGAGTGACCTGTTTTTGTTTCTCAGTATCAATACTTACAGTTTCTGTATCTGGCACCTTGTGTGGCTGCAGTCCAAATTCCAAGTTCTTAACTTTTATTCCAAAAACTTCTTTACTAAAAATTTCATAAATACCTAAAATGCAGATAGGATAAGTGGACAAAAAAAAAAAAAAAGGAACTGACAGAACAAATTAATTTAAAAGTCAAGGTTCTCACATTTTCCATTGAAAGCTGCTATACGAGGTTTATACTTCTGTAACTTCTGCATCAGAATTCGGCCTCCTTCCCGAAATTCTTTGCTAAAAGAGAAAGTACTCAAAATTATAATCACAACTATTAATTCATTAACAAGCACAACATTCCCCCTTGTTAGCCTACCTGGAGAGGTCTTTGCTTCCAGGTGTTGTCCTTTCAACCATGTTTGTAAATCCAATCCCATATTTATGTGGCAAGGTGTGGTCATCCATATGGTTCAGCTGTTCATTACTTAGACCAGACATGAACAGACACTTCCCTGTGAAGCAGGAAGATACACATTTGCCTTTTTCTAAGGAAAAGAAAACAAAACCAAAAAACCCCCTCGACTATCAGAGTACTGGAATGCTAAAGGCAGAATCTATGTTAACAGAGCATCAATTGATTTGGAAGACTATTGCCCTATCCAGAAAAGATTAAAAGAGCCAAAATTACTTGTATCTACTGCAAGAGGACAGAAAATCCCTAGTGAACAACAGGAATTCCTCACCATGATCCTGTGTATCAAAACCAGTCTTTTACTCTAAAAGTTCAGTACAGATCTTTAGATTTTGTGATTCACTTAAGCAGGGAGGGAATATGACCAATATGGATTTTTGTGGGAAAGAATGTGGCAAACACAATGTGTCAGCTTTCTTTAATAACTTTGCCATTGCTTCTCCTCGCACTGGCCCTCTCTGACAGAACCCGTTGACATCTTACATTCATATTTAGCGTATAAAAGTATAGTTTGGGTGATGTGCACTGCCAATCTCTCAAGCACAAATTAACCACAGCTAGCTCCTAATGATTCAGGAAGGTTACAAACACATGAATTTGTCAGAACATGTGTATCTGGTCTGCTTCTCGGTAACAGAGGCTGACTGGCTCGTCTGCAGAACACTAGAGAAATAACACAAGCCTGGCTTACAAGTCTGCTGGACACCAGAAGCATTTTGGCTGGAGTATCACAGGGCTGCAAATTAGCCCATGAGGAGCTCCCTACTACCACAGCTGGAATGGCTCCCAGTATGCAAAACAGAGCAATTCAACAGAGTTCAGGTATGATTGGTTTTTTCTTTTTTTTTTTTTTAATGAGAACATGCTGCAGAAAATGTTACTTAAAATGGAAAAATACCTAGGAAAAAATATCTGTCTGGAGAATCAGGTATGCTCAATGCATATGCCTGCTGGGAAAGGACAATGATTATTGCTCTTTCATCAGTTAAGAGAGATTGTTTAGAAGAGATGAATAAATGCAAACAGAAGAGGGCTTGCTGAAATGCATTTTTGGGGAAATGTGTGTAGTTTCGTATCAGAAATTGATGCCTATTGACTTACCCTTGATAACTCAAGTCCTAGAGATTTAATTTTTATTCCTTATGTTGTACACTAATACACCAAGAAATACACCTGTATTTACATGACAATTCTAAACCTGCATTGAAAGTCACTGATTATTCCTCTTTTATCCCTTTTTATGTACAGTATTTGACAGAAGTAGTTATAGGATTTATATAACTCTTGGATGGTTAAAAGGAAATCCCTCTCTGCATCAAAAAAAAGAAAACAAAAAACAAAACCCAAACCAGTTTAATTAAATACCACAAGTTTTAACGAAGTTCTGCAACTTCTATAAGAAAGGAAGACAAAAACGTACAAAAATGGTTTCCAGGTCCAGGGTAATGATGTCCTTTGTAAGCTGCCATCAAGCCAGGGTTTATGCCAATCTACAAAGATACCAGTCCATTTTAATGATGAGAACATGGCTTGCTAGTCAGGAATTTAATCAAGTTACAGTAAGGACACTTACTCAATTCTCTTTCAGTCACTGTCAATAAACTAAACTGTGTTGATGGTACCTTCCATCATTTAAAAAAAAAAAAATTGACAATTTTACAGCAGTGTCTCTTTCAGATGTGCAATGTCAAAAGAGCAGCTCACAGAGTGTTTTACAGCCACTGGTGTAGCGCTTCCAGTAAATAAAGCATCAAGTAACGGTCTCTCATGACTATGTATTATACGGAAGCCTTAGATTTCTCAGAAATTAGAACAATGTTAGTATGATTTTTAACAGAAAATGCAAAGCAGCTCTACACACAGGAAACAGTTTATATACTTTATCTTGCAAGATCTTGCCATATAAGCAATATAGGTAAGTAAGCAGAAGGAATGTAAATCATAACCAGTGAGTACAGACTATTCACTTTTCTACCTAATCTTGTAACTGTGAGTTACTTACTATTACAATGTCCAGATCAAAGGTCAAAATATCAGGTAAAGTCTTGGTTAGAAGTTCAGCTTCAGATACACCATTGAAACGGTCTACTTTTCTTTTGACTTTAAAAGTATCTGTGATCTTTTCTTGTTTGCCTTTTGACTTGGCTGATTTTTCTTTTTTAGCAGCAGGCTTTTTGGGTTGCTTTGGCTCAGTTGCTTTGGCTTTTCTTTTCCTTCCTCCTTTTTTAACTTCTGAAACACACAGCAAATATCCTTTTTGTACATTTCTAGTGTTGCAGTGTGGGTATTCAAAAAGACTGAGCTAAATGTATGGATACAAAAAGAAACCAGACAGATAAATTTACCTTCAAGATTCATTAATTTAAACAATTACCAGATGAATCTTGGTTTTGTAGGCTTAACAGGGCTAGCTTGGGTGTCTCTGCTCCACAGACACACACACTACTCACAGGCAACTACGCTGAATTAGGATACAAACTGAGAATAAACTCATGGTTCCAAGGAATGTGACATTAAGTTCTTGTCTGCTATTCACATTTCAGCTTCTAAATATGAAAGTTGATTGTTACAGATTACATAACATATTGTAGGAACAGAACAGCCTGTCAAAAGCAAAAAGTCTCAAGGATTGCCTACAGTGTAAGGTATAAGCTTGTCAAGAACACAAACACACAGGCTGAATGCTACATAAGCTATTCACAGTTTACTGTTTACAGAATAGATACTGTCCAGTGCACCATATAGCAAGGTAACGAGACCTTCAGGATCTCAATTTGAATGAATGACACCAAACATTAATTTTTATTTACAAAATGCAAACATGAAGTAGCCACTGTTCACTCATTTGAAACTTCCTCATCTTCTGGCCCTTAAAGCTTAGAGATTCAAGCAGCACAGGTACTGGTCATGACATGACCACCCAGAGACTGCTCTCTATCCTGGTTCATTAATAATGTCAAGCTGCAGAACACAGCTTGAAAAATATGAAAATATATTTAGCAGCAATCAGCAAAGAGCCAAAGTAATCTATTTAAAATTGAGACTTCATCTTATTTTCAAAACTCCTACATGAAAATCTCAGGTAAGAAATAAATACGGTGGATACGAGGGCACTGCCCTAAGTCTGCAAACTTTTTTTAGGCTGTTCTTGTAAGAAAGCTGAGAGCAAAACAAAAAGGAGAACAAAAGTAATGTGAAATTCCCACTGCATCATTGCAGCAACTGCTTTGGAAAGCCTTAAGTAAGGGTACTTGAGCTATAGCCTAGTTACAATGAAGAAGGGACTAGAAGGGTGCAGACTTGGCGAGGCACAGAAGCAGCTTTTCTCTCCTATCCCTTGAAGAGTTAGGAGGTTTTTCATGTGACGGCAAAATGCCACATATACTCTAACTGCTCTGAGCTGGATGTATTTCAAATGAAGCAGGATAATGTTCTAAGTCTCATGCTGATCAGGGACCTACCAACCAGACACTATTATGAAAGATGAACAATGCCAGGGCAGCCTTTCAGAGGATAATCCTAGAAATTTTACTTTTTTTCATCCCAGCAGGTAGCTGGACTCCATATCTTTGCCTTTCATATATGTTCCTGTAAATTTCACACACATTTGGTAAATCTTCAAGCCCTACCTTTGAAGGCCTTACTCAACTTCCAATTCTTGAAAAAAATATTAGGGAACAGTTTCATAACGGAAGATTACGGTCATTCAAAAATACTTGGAAGTGCAGTCAAACACTGTGCTCATGGTGACAAAGCTGCAAAAGAAGCTGAACTACATAGCACTTGAGATGCATCCTAACTGTAGAGAATAATACTGTGAACGAATTGAGCGGTCACAGCTATTTTAAACTGGAGGTTTTCTTCCTATGATTTCATCTGGCCGTGTATTACAACTAAGAAAAAAATAAAAAATTAAGCTTATCAAAGGATGCACTTAAACAAGCAATGTCATTGCATGAACTGGCTGACAGGGTTCCTTTATACAGAGAGCTCTGACCTGTATCTAAATATTAAAAGCGAGACAAAATTCAGTGTGTGAATATTTGCTACAGAATCAGAATTTAAGCATGGAAGAGATCACTGCTTTTTTATGTGGTAAAGAGCAAGCAGAGTAACAGAACAAGGGATCTTTTCTTGGCATGGTTATTGTAAAGCCTAATTGTACAAAAACCTTGTGGGGGAAAAGAAAGGCAGTGTACAAGTGCATAAAGCACAAAACTTGTGTCACGTACAGGACACTTTCCAGCATTGTTTGCATTTGTTTAAATAAGCCTCACTAAACCCAAACAATCCTTAGTGTATATAATTCACTAACTGTGACTACTACAACACACTAAGCTACCTTTTAAACAAAACCATTTTGAATAAACAGTATTATACTGTACTTCTCTTGCAGAAATTAAGAAAAAAAAATCTTGAACTCAGAGTTTAAAAAGAAAACTTCTCTAACATAATATTAAAAACCGTGAAATCAGTTAAAAATGATACATTTATCTATTGAGACAAAAACCTGCTTTTCCTGGAACAAGATAATTTCGTGAGACAGAACAATGTGAATACTATCACCTGGGTTTACTTCTTATCTTTTTAATTGTCCGGTAAAAAACATTACTGAAAAAATATAATTAAACAATACTTCCTCAGAGAGCATCAAGAAAAGGAAATCAAATACATCCAAAGAAGCAGTTTAAGACCAATAATTTTCTTCCCCAATCAATTACTAACGTTTTAGCTCATTTAGCACAGCCCAGTCAAACTACCTTTTGGAGGCTCCTGAGCAATGTTTGGCTCTGGAATGCCCTCTAGAGTCGGCTGCTCAGTCATCATTTCCATGTTAGGTGCTGCAGTCATCATCTGATGGAACGGGAATGTGTAAAATGCTTGAGCTTGCTGAAGATATGCGTAGTATCTTAGGGAGAAAAAAAGAGACATAGTTTATCGACAATTTAGAAAATCAGTGATGTACAAAACAGACCGTGAACATCAATCTTTACCAAGGCTAGCATGTACTGCGCTTACATTCTCCAATGACTCTATCAACAAGGCAGTAAATTATCCAAATCCACTAAGCAATCTGACTGCTTAGCTGGTATCAGGTGATGTTAAACCCAACATTAACAGTACAGTTCTCTCGTGATTACTATAATGTGGAAGAAACATAACATTTGTAAGTGAAGCACACAGCTTGTCCCTTTTTTTCTGAAAAAACACTCTGTAGCACACATTACCAAGGCAAGCTGTCTATCAAACACAGCAACAATTTACATGCAACACAAGTGAGTTAAAACTCTTTTGACTTAAAGTTTCCCAAGTTTTAGATTTTCTTAATGTTACATCAGTTACTTGATGTGATATGATACAGAAAGTATGAATCATTCTCGACTCCAAAGCATTATGAGTACACACAGCATTAGTTACTATGCAGATTACTAAACAGCTTTAACAAATCATGTGGCAATGTCCAGTTACTGCACAGTGGATCCCAGCATAAGTATTGCACTTATTCTACACGGAAGTGTTCACACACAGATTCAGTCTCCTTCCTTGCACAAAGACACTTTTCCATATACAGCTCCTTTGCTCCACACATTTATTAGTCACATAAAGCCCTCACACTCCAACACAAACTTCTGCTTTGTACTGTCATTCCCTTCTACCTACACAGCCGCCTTCTTGTCCATAGATTCTACTGCCATAAAAATACACAAAAAAGATTTTGTGAACAGTAAATTTTCAGGAAATAATTTTATTATCTCATAATCATCATAAAAATACCAAGTAATTTTTAGATATATAGAAATTTGGCCAAGATTGGCTATTTGGCCAAGAAGGCCAATGGCATCCTGGCCTGTATCAGAAATAGTGTGGCCAGCAGGAGCAGGGAAGTGATCGTCCTCCTGTACTCTCGTCACTGGTGAGGCCACACCTTGAGTACTGTGTTCAGTTTTGGGCCCCTCTCAAGAAGAAAGACACTGAGGTGCTCGAGCATGTCCCAAGAAGAGCAACAAAGCTGGTGAAGGGTCCAGAGCACAAGTCTTATGAGGAGCAGCTGAGGGAACTGGGGTTGTTTAGCCTGGAGAAAAGGAGGCTGAGGGGAGACCTTATCTCTCTCCACAACTACCTGAAAGGAGGTTGTAGTGAGGTGGGTGTCCATCTCTTCTCCCAAGTAACAAGCGACAGGAAAAGGGGAAATGGCCTCAAGTTGCGGCAGGGGAGGTTTAGATTGGATATTGGGAAAAATTTCTTCACCAAAAGCATTGTCAGGCATTGGAACAGGCTGCCCAGGGAAGTGGTTGAGTCACCATCCCTGGAGGTATTGTGTAGATGTGGCACTTAAGGACATGGTTTAGTGGTGGACTTGGCAGTGCAAGGTTAACGGTTGGACTTGATGATCTTAAAGGTCTCTTCCAACCTAAACGATTCTATGATTCTAAATATCTCATAAGAAGGAACCATTCTCTATTATGCAATGGGTATTTAAGAATATTTAGGAATCCCACTGTAAATCAGACTTATGCCAGAACAGCCCACAGTCTTGTGATCAGGCCACTGATTTTGAACCAAATACCTGCCCTGAATCAAGGAGAATAAATTTGAACATAGGTCTGTCTGATTATTGGGAAAGTTGCCTAACAAAGCCACAGGAGATTTTCAGAGTACAGTAAATACCTCAGCCCCCCCTGCTGGAAGAGTTCCCTTTCATATAAAATACTTGTGCAGTTACTGAATCAAAAAAAACTGATCTTCAGGTTTGTATTGGGAAACACAACTAAGACATGTAGTATCCAGTTCATAATGTAATAAATGCTTAATTATACATAGCAGAACAGAATGAGTAAGTGAGATGTGAAAGCAGCTAACCCGAGACCAGATGTCTTCTTGTAATAGATGCCTTCTTATTTTATGCATATATAAAGTCCCCTTTTTGTAAAGGGAATAAAATTCCCTTTAAACAGAGGAAAATTTGCACCAGATCATGGACAAGTCCTCTAACCACATGGTAAAGACACAAAAGAAAAGAGCTTTTACCCCTACCTCTAAGCTTCATATATGTTTTTTAGGTAATTTTTCTTGCATGGGTTCAGAAACACAATTTTTTGTTATTGATGTATGTATTATGGAACATTTAAATAAATATTTTCAGTTCCATGAGGAAAAGGCAGTGATTTAACCCCCCCTCCAGTTCATGCTACAAATAAAAGGAAAGAGAGAAGAGAAAAAGATACATCCAGTGGAACAAAAAGATATTAAATAATTTTCAAACCCACCTCTACACACGCAGGACGTGTAGAAGCAGTGTGCTTCTTAACACCCAGCGAGAGCCCCGTCCCACCCGCAGCCCTGACATTCCCACCCCCCCGGCGAACACGCACCAACTTTCCTCCCTTGTCCCATCCCCGCATAAACCCGCGGACTCCCTTCCCGTAGGTCCCCACCGCCCGTCACTCCCCCTTCACCCGCATCAGCGCCGGTAGATCCCCATCGTACGACCACCGACCCCACGTCCCCCCCCACCCCCCCGGTATA
>VYZV01026430.1:13086-30069 GCA_013401275.1 Pandion haliaetus | reverse complement strand
CAGAGGGAATGCTGTAACTTGCTATCATAACAGGAGTATTTGCAACATTAAATTGAAGGTGTTAGCTTATGAATAGTGTGGATTGGAAGGGCGAAACTGGGCACGTAGAAATAGTTCGGAGGTTGAAGATGTATATTTTGTGTCCCCGTGCTTGAAACCCAAGTGCAAGTTGTTTTTAGTAACTTTCCTAATGCTGGCAGGGGGGTTGCCATATACAAATACAAGCATAACAACTTCTGGTTTCACAAGCAAAAGAACAGTTGCTTTGTTTTGCATTAAAAAACAGAGGCCAGCTGGTAAAAAAAGTGCTTATGTTCTTAAAGAGTATGAGTAAATGCAGAAGGTCAGAGTTCAGGCTGCTTTTCCTGGGTGTTTAATTATTTTTTGAATAATTGCTGAAAGCTTGCTGTTTGTTTGAAAACCTGTAGATATGAGTGATGGACATGCAGTTGATACATGAACCATGAACAGCACAATGTTTACAGCTGGTGGTAAGGCAATAATCGAGGGAAATGGGAATCAAAATCACTAACAGCCATCATTCAAATGGCTTTAGATAATACAGGATGAATTGGTTTAGATACTTTAGGATGCTTTAAATGGCCAAGGTGTGTATTCATCATTAAAAGGCACAGCAGGGACAAGTTATTTCTATGTGAAGGAAAATGCCAAAACACTGTGACATTTTGAGTACTGTGAGAGAAAAAGAAATGGGTGCAGCACAGGACTTGCATGAAAAGGTTGGACAGAGGTCCTAGAAAGCAAACAAATATTCTTTTCAGTGCAATATGAAGTATAAATGGACTTGCCGGGAAACTGTTTGAGTGCCCGTTATTCAATAAATTGCAAAGTCCAGTAATGCAGAATTTCTTTCTCCAGTGTGTATAAATTAAGTATTGGGGAATAGAAAAAGGTCCATAGAAATGAAGTACAATTGCATGGAGGTCTTATTTTAAATAAGAAACATACCTAGTGTGTTAAGCTTTATTCTTACAACAGCTAAATATGCTTTGAGTGCCATATTTGAGATGTGATTTGGTCAGTAGTACAGTAGCAAATAATTTGACCTCTTTTGGCTGATACAGTTGCAATTATGTGTACAGATTAATGACTATAAAAGTCTCGCTTTGTAAACTCAAAAGGACAAAAGAATTCTTTCCCATTGTGTATGTTTCCAGCTTATTTATCACGGAGGTTAGCTGTATCCATAGTTTACATTAAAGCTCCTATTTTCACATGCACATAACTGTCCAAATAATTCTTATTCGAATTGTTTTATTTCTATAGAAAAGGCGGATTCTTTAGGAGAATTAATTAAGGAGAGTTCTAGTTAGTTTGGAAAATTTGCAAGAATGTGGAAATTTTTTTTTATTTTAGTTTTTTTTTTTTAGAAAATAAAGCAATACTAAACAAAAGCATTTGAAAGGTTATGTTAAATCCCCAGCATAGACATGCACCTTAGTAAAGGAGTGGAACATCTTTGCTTGGCAAGGTGAAAGTTGTGATATTGGTAAAGCAAAATTAAAAGCATCTAGAAAATAGTATGTAATTGTGCATAATAGGTATCTGCAAAGGTCTTAATACTGTAGTTACTATCTTATGTGATGTTAAAATGTGAAATTTTGAAAAGGAAGAACGTGAATATGGTAAAGGAGGAAACTCCAGGTTGGTGAATGGTCTAAATGAATGTTACAGTCACATGTAGGGGTGGTATCTGTAAACTTCTTGTTATACTCCCTCTAGGAATGTGTATTCAAGAGTAGCAGGAAAAGAGTAAAAGTCTGCATAGTTTGCCAGGCCCTTGAGATTGTCTTTACTGCCTCTGAATTTTTAAGCCTCTTGCTTTACTACGTCTTGCATAATTCACTTCTGAGACAGGTGAGTTGTTTGCTGCGAAATGCATGTGGGTATTTCTGTCTAGACGGTACTTTGTGGCAGCTTTTTGTGCTTTTATGTTACTGAATGATAAGCAGAGAGTCCTTTAAAGCAGCAGTTTGCTTAACAGCATAGTAACAATATTTTGGCACCTTAGAACAAAAAAGGTCCAAATCTGAATCTTTAAGAAGCTGAACAAATAATCACTAATTAGTTTTCCAAGCTTTTTGATGTTCTAGTTAATAAAGGTGCATAGTAAAATAAGTGTTTATTTTTGACATCATGCAGCGTATGATCAAATGCAGTGCCATGCACAGTCAAGCAGGGGCTTTATACATTTACACGTTTACAGATAAACCACAATTTCTGAGTATACATGGTTACATTTTTAAAAATAGGTATTTATGCTTGAAAGTATTATTGCACTTTTTATGAGCAGTAAAACTCTGGCAGTATATGTCTCTAAGCCCATGAAGAATTTCCTGGCAGGTAGTCCTCTCTCTTACGACTCCTCAAGTCTTTCTGTCCCTGACCTGAATATCTGCTGGAGTTTCTCTAAGACTACAAGAATTTCATGATTAAAGATACCTTTTTTTTGAGTAAACAACTTTCAATGCATCATTCTAATTGATTTCCTTTACATTAGAGGTGAATGTGTATACCTTTTAAGATAAATGCATACTTTTTGATATTAAGTCAAGTAAGTGAGATCAAAACAGTCTGGGGTGCAGAATAGTCTGGGGAACATTACATCCAGCCTGAATCAGAATGGACATATTACCTTTAAAAGACATGTAACAAGAGGGACAAAATTAATTAAAGAACTAAGGTATGGTATACTATTCATCTTCATAAAGTGGCTTTATAGTTTATTAATTTTTTGCCAGCCAGTAGGGCGTGGCACACCTAAATTTGAGTAAAGCACATGTAGCTTCTGTAATACTGGTGGGATAGACTGAAAATTCTGTGGGTGGTTGTGTTTAATTTGTTTTGAATAAATTTTTTTAATTGAATTAAGTACATGAAAGAGTATTGACTCAAAACAGAATGTATGCATTATTCATTTTAGTTACAAAAACTGATTTATTTTACATTTGTGTAAAGAAAATATTGACTGTTATTATGCAATTTAGTACTGTAAGTGCCTAAGTGCATTGTTGCATCTTGCCACAAAGGATTTTGATAGCTGTGTATGCTTTGCTACTTTTAAACTGTGTTGCCCAGGAGACAGCTGATGATGTGTTTCCTTTCCTTCGTTTAAGGACAAGACAGAGGTGACTCAGAGCATAAATTCCCAATCCCCCATCCCAGCAATGTTTGATAGGCACCAATTTTCCTAGTTACACAGGTTGACTATTGACTTCAGCAACATAAAATGGAAAGCATAATAGTTGAAAACTTACAATAAAATCCTTAGAAGTTAAAATTTGGTGTCCATTATTATGTTTTATAGTTGATATCTTATGAGATAAATAAGCAGGTACTGCTTCTCTTGGACCTACTGTCTCATGTTCACTGCAAAGTGAATGAAATGCTCATTAGAGTTTTTGTAGGGTATTCTGGAAGGGTTAGTATTTAGATTTACTTGGATTTCATTCTTACATGTTATAATTCCCTTGTGAAGATTTCAGCTATGGCATTAATGTAACAGTAAGAGAATCTCTACAAATAATGTCCTGTTGGTCATTATGTGGAGGTAAGATTTCTACTCAGACAGGTCAGGCCATGTCAGTTATTACAGCCACATAAGACATGCACATTCGCCCTACTTGTTTGATCCTGAAAGATTACAGGATTCCAACTTTGAAATATGATTGTTGTAATGTGCATGGTTTATAATAAATCTGGTCAAAGATTAGGAAGATTTTCCTGTTGGGTGTCTGCTATGCTTTCCAGAAAGGGGAAAAAGAGTATTTTATAAAGATCATGCAAAAATCAAAGGGTAGCTGCTTCCTTCCAGGTTCTAAAGCAACAGTACCCTCTCAACTGGTAATATCCTAGATTTTTCCATTACTTGTTGCAGTAGCTACAAATACAACATAATCTCTTAGAATAAAAGGGAACTGTAAAGTTTTGAATAATACACATATGATTAGCATAATAAGGTAGAATTTGCAGGATCAGCACGAAGTTAAACAAAAAATGTTTTCTTAATTTGGATGTGTGTCTATAACCTCTGTAGCACTGTTGATCCCATGAGATTTTTTAAAATTTTATTGATTAGCATGGAATTTTCCTAATTACCTTAAAGATTAACACATTTAAATTGCATTAGGGTGATATACTATTAGCTAATGGTCATCAAAGCTTCTGGCTACAGCAGCATGTGTTGTAATGGCTGTTGAATTGATTGACCTGTTTTTTCCATCAAGGCGGAAATGTAGTTGTATGGCTCCTTGCCCAATATCACTTTTATCTGTTGCTAAGATTTTTAAATTTTCAGAGAACAGCTAAAAAAGAGAATCAGTTCTCAGCAATGTAGATATGTTGGACCTATGTATAGTTAGAAAGGAGATCAGATGGAAGGATGGAGGGGATAAGAGGAAAAAAACTCTTATAATGTAATGTATGAGGCCCCGAACCTATAAAGAAAGTAAACATCATACCAGGAATTCCAACTTCCAAGCAGTTAAGACAGTCTGCTCTGTTAATAATAGCCTGTCGTGGTTTAACCCCAGCTGGCAGCTAGGCCCCACGCAGCCACTCACTCACTCCTCCCGCACCAGGATGGGGGAGAGAATTGGAAGGATAAAAGTGAGAAAATTTGTGGATTGAGATAAGAACAGTTTAATAATTGAAATAAAATGATGATGATAATTTAATGAAAAGGAAAATAACAGAGAGAAATAAAACCCAGGACAGGCAAGTGATGTAAATGAAAGCAATTGCTCACCACCGTGACCGATGCCCAGCCAGTCCCTGAGCAGCAGCCCCCGCGCCAACTTCCCCCCAGCTTTATATACTGAGCATGACGTCATATGGCCTGGAATATCCCTTGGGTCAGTTGGGTCAGCTATCCCGGCTATGTCCCCTCCCAACTCCTTGTGTCTCCCCGGCCTGCTCCCTGGTGGGGTGGGGTGAGGAGCAGAAGAGGCCTTGGCTCTGTGTAAGCACTGCTGAGCAATAATGAAAACATCCCTGAATTATCAACACTGTTTCCAGCACAAATCCAAAACATAGCCCCATACCAGCTACTATGAAGAGAATTAACTCTATCCCAGCCAAAACCAGCACACAGCCTCATGACCCTTGATGGCTCTCAGGATCAAAGTCGTTTCCAAAGAGCAAAAACTGAAAAATTGTAACATAAACGTTTGATGCTGTTTCGAAGCATAAAAGAAAATAGTTCTACTTGTGTAACAACAGCCTAAGTAGAAATAGGTTTCTTACCGATTTTTAAAGGAGATTGTGAGAGGGGAAAAACCCAAGAGGCAGTTTCCTTCTGAATGCTGTTATACCTTGAGTTTGTACAGCTTAAGTTTCAGGAAATGCGTTTTCCTTTGCCAATGAACTGTTCCACTGTGATCAGCAGATGACATTCACTATCTGAAGATAAGAGTAGGGAAGGATTTTGGTCTTCACTGTTGTGCTAACTCATATAGGGATAAAAACTAGTAAGTCCTCGTGGTGAGACATAGACTACTGTAGATAAGTGTTTATCTTTGATGTATCAACAGAAAGTATGCTCAGTGTACCAAGATTTTTTTCACTGCTGGACTTGTCAAATCTAACACTTAATTTATGAGAGAATTCTGCAGTTGGAAATGTGGATAAAATAGGGAAACTTTGCATATGTGACCACAAGAAGAGAGTCTTTTTAAAAAATTAAAACAATCAGTTGGCTAGGGCAGTTTAACAACCTACGTTATAATACAGGTGATCAGCATGTAGTGGCACAGGTAATGAACGTGATTCAAAAGAACCACTGAGGACTTGGAGGTGTCTTGTGTTCTAGGCTTTGAAAATGCATTGGTTGTAGTGTATTTGGGTCTGACCTCAGTTCCATCACTAGCTGTTTTTCTCTGTGTTGGTCTCCTTTTCCCTTGTTTTTTTTATTCCGGACCCTATTCTGGTTTTGTCCTCCTAGTATTCCTGTGAGTTTTTCAGTTTTATCCCCTGAAACAACTGTCCTGTGAACAAGGAATCTTTAGAGCTTTGAATTGTTAACAAGAAACTTTCCACTATGTGAAAAATGACATTTTTCAGGAAGTAGAACTTGACTGGATTTTCGAAGTTTTAATAGAAAAAGTGAAAAGCGTACTTGTCACAAAAGGCCACTCTCTTGTCAAACTGCTCCTCCAAAAACATGAGGGCATTACTGTTTTTAGATATAGTAACACAAAAAGTTTTGAATGTTGAAAATTTCTCTGCTTTTGATGGGAACAACTGTTTCAGGTGGAATATCCTATAGGTGCCTTGTGCAGAAATTGATGGTTTCAGGCTGAAAGAGTCATAAGCAACTGAAAGCAAGTTTTTTGTAGGAGATGGCCAGGCAACCTTCCTGGTCTGCTAATGATAAACACGCAGAAGCTTGACACTGTTACTGAAAGGTCCTCTCTTCTAGAAGTGAAACCGTAAGACTCATAATTCATTCTCTGAATTTTCCATTTTGGGATTTGGTGAATATGATTCATCCTATTTGGCTGGTGGAACTTGTCATCAGAGCCATGTGTTTCTGTACTGGGTCCAACTTTTTGGTGACAAGCTTGAAAATATGGAAAGCTATGCCTTCCATGTACAGTCCTAGAAATGGATGTTTTTACTTAGTAATATTGAGTGTGTTTCACCACTGTCAGCAGACAGAATCTCATTTAAGTAGGAAGGACTGCCAAAAAACCTGAGATGTATAAATTTAAATATAACTTGAAAATAGAGGATGGGTTCAGTTTCTTTCAGGCTACTCCCACAAATAGGACTACAGATATTTTGCTTAAATTCTGTACTAAAATTAATTTTCTGAATCCTCCTTCTTGGATTCTCAAAGTTAGGCATCTAATACATGCAGTAGTTTTAAAAAATTATGAACACCCACATCTCATTTTTTGACAATGATGCAAACTGTGGATGCTTTGTAAACCAGGCTGCTTAAGTGGGGTTTTTTTGAGTGCTGGTGTGCGAATCTTTAGCATACAGTTAGAGATTAAATACCTGCAAGTCCATTTCACTGGGAATTTGGTTAGAAGAGAAAAAAACCCAGGAGCCTAGGAAAACAACTAGGAACCTTGCAAATAACTAGGAAGAGAAATAAAGCTGACATAAAGCTGCTTATTCTTAGAGAGAATTGTTTGTTGATGCAATTTATTATTCTTGTCTTGTACTAATACTTATGAGAGGCGGAAGTTTAGTTACATTCACAAGATTACATGCATCATATTATATGAGTAGGTCATACGTTATAGTGACTTGTTAGCACTGTGTGATCATCAGAGTAATGACAGCGGGACTGAGTTTTGCATCTCAGCCTCTTGCTTTCATTGTCATTCCACTGAAGTATGGTATGCTTGTAAATAATAATTCACAAAAAACTGAAATAGTGCGTAATGAATACATCCAGTATCTATGATTCAGTTGTGGGTTGGACTAGAGTTAGATATTTTTAAATAGCATTTCAAAACCTTTACTCAAAACACCTTTTTAATAAAGGGTATGATTATTTAATTTGTAAATTTGGCTCCCACAGAGTAAAGCATAATTTACTATGCAAATATTACTACAGAAAACTAGTGTACATGATAAATATAGTTTAAAACGGCAGGAAGAATAAAGAATTACAAATATTTCTAAATAATCTATCAATTGTTCCAGTAATAGATATGCTTTAAAAATTGCAGATGAGAATTACATTATTTTAATTTGTTTAATTTTGCTGACAGTGCTATTAAAAACAGCGTTGAAGGATCAATAGAAAAAGCTAATAGTAATTTATTATTTCTCTCCTAACAGTCCTGAATCTCCTTTTGAAATTCAATATACAATTTCTAGTTTATTTGTATAATAATCTATTTTTTTAATTAAGCTACATGCATATTAGGTTGTAATTATGACTGACTAGATTGTCTAGAAAAATAATTGACAGCAAGACAAATTTTGTAAACAAGAACTAGCAGAGAAAATTTTAAGCCCTGAGAAACAGTGGAGCTGCTGCTTTTTACTTTTTAAGTCACCAAGTGTATCTTATGTTAAAAACCATTAAAATATAATTGATTTTGCAAATGTGTCAAGAATGAATTGAAAAGAAATTGTTTCGAATACTGCCATTGTTCTTCAGAATTTTCCACTGATCTTTTGGATTAAAGATAGGTGATACAGATCCCCTGGACTGTCCAATGACCTCATTACATATTTTGTCACAAAACAAAACAAAAAATCCCTTTTGGCATATGGACTATTTTTCTATGCCTTCATTTAGAAAGCTACTGCAGCAAACATACATAGAATAAAAATTGGTGGAAAAGAAAGTTGAGGGTTACTAATATGGTTACTTATGTCTGTTGAGGCACCTGCTTTTGAGCACTGATCATTTTTTCGGGTATAAATTCTGTTCTGCTCTCAAATTAAAGATTTATTATTACCATTAAACTTGAAAATTTCTAGCTAGTTACAGGTTGTTTTGGTATTGATTAAAAGTGCATTGGCGGGCGGTTGTTAGACATGTAGCAATATATTTTCTTTATTATTTAATAGTGTATTCATAATCTAGTAAAGCAATCACAAAAATACCTGCCTACACATTTGACCTGTCCTCAAAAAAGCCTGATACTGCAAACTGATTGCCACAGATTTTCCTTGCAGTCCCTAGAATATGCAGTAATTTTCCAGACTGGGAACTAAAAACCACCATACTTTGTATGAAGATATCTTTTTGATAGGGAATGTTAGGCTGCCATGTAACACAGAATAGCTTTATTTTTCATATTCCTTCCTCTGTATGTGAGGTAATATTAGAGAGAAGGTAGATAATCAGAGGACTGGCAAAGGTTCTGGTTTTCCTTCCTCATTTTTATTTTGTGCTTTAAAGAGATGGAAAATGCATTGTGAATAAATTTTTACTATATTTAAATGAAGGTTTAAAAATTACCCGGAATTATTATTTTTTGGAGGGGGCTATTCAGAATAGGAACCTTCAATCTGTGCATGCCAACCTGAAGTCCCATCTTCTAAATCCAGAGCTTCAAAAGCATCAGCATTAAAATGGACTGTATAGGGGTGAGCAGGGCTGTGACTATCTGAGCTAAGTATGTTGGCAGTTCTGCATCTGTCCCATGTATGTCCATGCCGTAATTGTACACTGTATGCAACCATGTCTGTCGGATCTTCAGTTGAGCAGATTTGGGTGAGAAACTGCCGGAGAGGAAGAGTCCGATTCATACGCTCACCACAAGCATCAGTAGATGCATCTTCCTTCAGCTCGTAGGAGATACACTTTGCTCTCCCAGGGCCACCGAGTATCTAGGCTTTCATGCAACAGAGATGAGGTGGTGTAATGTGCTTTTCCTTTTATCTCAAGAAAAAGAAACCGGTTCTAACATTTTGCTAGACTGTAAGAAGAAGGTGCCTCTGTCACTTAATTAAAGCAAGATGATCTCATACAGTTCTCCTTTATTACTCTCTAGCTGCTCAAACTGTGCCTTTCCTGCTGTGAGAAGAGCTGAAAAATGTTCATTGGGACTTCATTCCTCAGTTTTAATGGGGAGGGAAGAAAATGCTCGTGGCTGTCCTGAACGTAAAGGAGAATGGAACTAATGAAGGACGAGTGCTCTAGTTATGTTGGCTTGAACACTTTGTGAAATGATGCAGGATTTTGTGTGTTTTAGAGTGTATAGCCTTGTAGGGTAGGTTTAGTACTAAAAAATTTTGATAGGTCACAAAGTTGTATGTGTGAGACATATTCTGCCAGCAAAAATCTTGCTTTAAATAACAGTAGTAGCAGTGGGAACACTGTTATGGAGACTTCGTTTGCTTATATATATTTGCTTATGACGAAACAGATATAGAAAATGTAGCCTTGGATCATTTCTGAGCACAGTGTATGGCACATCTTATTCTGGTTTTTTTGTTAGTCAGTCTTCACTGGGGAGAACTGAGAACGAGCCGGATTGTCAGGCAATTCATTTCTGTGAGGCTTTCCAGAATGGAAAATTTCACTTGTGTTTACTGAGCAGAAACCACACCTTGCAACCCGCGATCTCCAAGTGTTCTCTTTCCTGTTTTGTAAAATAAGGGCTTATGATAGCACTTGCATTAGAAGGATGTTTTGAAGAGAATCTAATTCGTTGTCCATTGGCCTAATACTAGCATGAAAAGGACTGTTGTTTTCTCTGAGTAACTACAAAAGAAACATGGTAACAAGAAGACTGACAAGCAAGTAGAGGCCTGATTCTAAGTGTTGGCTTAAAAATATTATCATTGCGCAAGTCAGTCAAAATCCCATGCAAAATAGGATGCTATTTAACGCTTTTTGATCTGGCTAAAACTTTAATTTAAAATGCCATTTTACAGTAATTTTATTGAAATATAAATAATGGAAGGTAATGAAAGATCTATTAGTTAATAGACTTGAATTACTGTAGTTAGGAGTGATGAACAGCAATTTAATAAGCTATTAAGAGTGTGAGGTATTCTGAGTAAACTAAGTTTTGAAAAAGGGAGTGAAATGGTTTTGCAACTACCTTTTACAATTTAAAGTTTGAGGCCTCGGAAGAGGTATCTTCAAACCGTACACAGTGTGAATAAATGTGCAGGTTTTATAGCTTTAGCAGTAAAAGCATTTATTGTGTAAAAAAACTATTTCCAATAGTCAGTAAAAGTATTCCTAAACTAAAATATGCAACTAACATGAAAAGAAAAAGAGAAGGAACATGAAAGAATTTCTGGAGGCAAGAAAAGGTGTGTAGGAGTTGCATATTCTTCTATTAACAGAAGAAAAGATCCCAACATAAAATCTGATTTTACTTTGCTACTTTGTAACTTAGACATTGCTATTACAAGCCTGTTTCAATTTTATTATCATTTTTATGATAGTCTGGAAAATTAGCTTTTCAATAGCTCAAAGGTTTTTTTTCAATCATGACAAGTTAAATATTTATTTTTATACGACTCTAGCTTTATCCCACTTAGAACAGAACATGCAAAGCAGAGAAGCTACTGGCTTGGCCTTGGTACTCAGTGTCTAATGTTTCTGCTACAGAAAATTCATCTTGACCTGGAGACCATCATAAGGATAAGGTCTGGCTACTACCAGTAGCCTAAAGACTGCATTTTGTTTCCCCCACAATCTGAGCATAATGTTTAAGACATATGTTCCATATGGTAATGTCCAAGCAAAGATTTCACTGCTTTGCTTGGCGGCCTTTGACAGTGTTTTCCACTCCCAGTGTGAATTTTTCTTCCTACTATTTAATTGTAATTTTCTTTGGTACAACTTGTATTGCTGCTTCTGTTCCTCTCAAGGAGCACGTCCAAGAAGAGTCTGTCTCCATTTCCCTGTAATCACACCTAGATTTGAAAAGAGAATCGTAAGATCCCTCCATCCCCTCTCTCCTCCGTACAGGCTGATCGAGCTCAGCTCCCCCAGCCACACAGGGTGAGTGCAGCAGCCCCGACAACCATGGTGATCCTCTGCTGAACTTGATGCTGTTCATTGGTTTCTTTCTTTTGTTGAGTGGGACCCAGTACCCCAGGTGTCAGCTTGCAAATGCTGAGCAGAGGGGAAGAATTGCTGCCCTTTGCTCGCTGGCCAAGCCTTAACTGTTGCAGCCCAGTATGTGGCTGGCTTTCATAGCCTCAAGGATATGATAGGTCTTTCAGATTCACGCAAAGTGGCGGAAAACAGCAGCATCGGAAGTGCTATTCAGCACATCTGTCACTAATGTGATCTCATGGTTTTCTTTCACCTAGAATGTTCCACCTGATTTGTCCATCTGCACCTTTGTGCTGGAGCAGTCTCTGTCAGTACGGGCCCTCCAGGAAATGCTGGCTAACACAGAAGAAAAGGCAGAAGGGGTAAGTTACTAAATACTCACTTTTTTCCGTCTTGCAAAATACGACAATTTTTTTCCCCCTGTACCATAGATTTCATGACTGGCTCAAGCTTATAGTATCATGAATTCCTTATGTTTGACTTTCCTTCTTTGCTACAGGAATGGTTTGATTTTTGAGAAATTCTGAACACTTGCAGATTTCACTGAAGCTTGCCAGAGTTGAAAATTCCCAACAGTTTCAATGTGCTGTGGGTCAGCATAGAGCTACAAAAATGTTTTTATTTGAGATCTCATAATGTGAAATATAAAGCTTGATCACTTCTTCAGAACAGCTAAGCTTTCTGAGGATTTCTGAGTGTATCAAGTGAGACTGTCAAGTAGTGTTAAAATGACTTGGATGCATGCTGTTTTTCTCTTGAAATAATTAAAGTGTTCTGTGTGGCCTGAGCTAAAATGTCCTATAACTCACCTTTAGAGCTGGAAATAGAATGTTATTGAGTCTCGGTGGACAAGAAATATGGAAACTAACACATTTCTGCAGTCTGGAAGATGAGGGCTATAGGAATAATGTTAATTGTTTGACTAGCAAATAGGTATTTACAAATAAATCCTAGTAGTATAATTAATATTCTCTGCTGTGTAATTAATTTGATTTGTTACGATGCAGTTGAGTGTTCCATATACACTCTGTAGGGTTAATTTGAATGCCATACTCCAGCTCAAATCCTATAAACTGTAAGTGAAGCAGGGTGACTGTAGGCCCAGGAGTTGCACAGATAAAAGAGAAGCAAGGGTTAACTGTAAGTCTGTCACTCAAGAAAGCTGGCGGGAGAGAAACATGCCTCTGATATTTCTGGGAATGCCTTGAGAAAGCAAACTTTAAACTAACATGGAGTAGTCAGTCCCATAAAATGCTAGGCACTGAGACTGAAAAAGTCCAGGAGCAGTCCCATGGATGATCCAAAGCGTGTGTTGTCAGTGAGAATTTGTTCCAAGGACTAACTCCAACAGCAAGAGAATGAAAAGCACATCTGAGAGAAGAGGTGGTACCAGAGTAAGCAGATCCATGCTTCTAAACGGGGACCTCTCTTCCCTCAGTTTATAAATACTGAAACCAAGAGCAAGCAAATCCACAGGAAAAAAAAAAATTTTTTTCAAAAGAACAGGCACATACAGGCATAATGTCAAAAATCACAGTTCAAACCCAAGGACATGCAGTGATAACTGTGTACGGCCATATGTGTGAAGTAGAGCAACAATTTTCTTGCTGTTTATTCCCACCAGCCGTGGGCAGGAGCAGAAACTAAAGAAGGTGTCGGGGAGTGCTTGTTAAAGTAGTGCTATAGGGCAGAATAGACTGAACGAAAAAAACGTTCAATTTTCAAATACGAAGTACTGAAACATTTTTTCAAATCATAACATTAATTGGCAGATTTTCTGTTGGGCTGCCTTTTAGCAGAGTCTTGGTGCCAACTGTTAAGTGAATATTTACTCTTAACACAGATCACATCTAGAGAACATGGATAAAGAACCCAGTTCTCTGCAGAATGGTTAGAAAATGTGAGCTTGGGGATTCTTCTGGGAAGAGGGCAGGCTAAAGAGAGCTTTGTAGAGGTCTCACGTGGCACATTTGCACTAGTTCTGGACTATTTTCTGCGCTAGACATGAGGAGAAAAAGAAAAAGACTTTTGTAGGGCACAGTGACTGATGGGACCTACATAATCCAAGCTGGAAGAACCATGCTTGATGGTAATCTGGTGTTTCCTGGAGACAATTATTGATGTTTTCTATGCATAACCATGAAGGTCAGAGTTCTGGGCACTCGTATCCATCCTAAAGAGAAGTGATTGATGGCAGTTGTACTGATGTACAGTGCTCTATACTCATGGGTCTTCTGAGACGCGCACAAGAAAGATAAAGCAAAGTCTCCCAGTATGGTCATTATGTGGCTGTTACCTGTTTATGGTGTAGTTTACTGTGCTCTCAACACCTTTTAAATCCCAACACTAGCAGAAGATACAGAGCTACAGCTATACCAACCCAGACAGCTGGTGTTCACTGAATAATGAATATATGTCCACTGCAAATTTTGCCTGCCTTCTGTGCAAATGCATTAGGAATCTGCCCGTGTATCTCTTGCATACTGATACATTGATATTAGAAGAGAATAAACTTGAAAATAGTAGCTTGTAGATGAACAAGGTCATATTGTTGTCAGTGTCATTATTTTTCTTTCTAGTAAGTCTCTGGAAGCCAGAGTATTATTATAAGTATTATTAATGATAATACTAAAATGACTGAATATGTACTTGCTGATAAATTAACAGAACTGATATTTGGTATCTGTATGTAGTTTCTATGAAAAATGTATGAAGTTCTCCTTTGTGTTTATAGGTATTTATTATAGGGTAGGTACTTATGTAGGCAGCTTCATATTTGAAGTAACTGTTAGAACACGTGAGTTTTGCATTTAATGACTGATGTGGTTACTTTAAGTCTTATGAGAAGAGGTAATTTTGTGCATACATCTGAAGCACTACTATCTTCCTGGAGCAGCAACAATTTTTTGTTTAGAATAACAGTGTTTTCTTTTATTTAGGAGAAGAAAGTATAGCAATTTCTTGAGAGATTGTTACTATAAAATGGATTCAATATGACCTCGGTTTTCTAATGGAAATAATCCTGCAAAGGGAGGTCTTTTTAGTCCTCCATTAATTTTCATTACCTTAGAAATCATTAAGGCTGCTGTGTTTAAAAGTGGTTTCCTTGTGCTTCTTTGCTTTTTGTGGTGTATGATCTCTTGAATGTTATGTTTATATAATAGGTATTCTTATTATATAACAGGTAAGTCAGCAGTAATGAAATGGTTGAGTAATATGAACAAAATCTCATGCTGACTTGAGTCAGAACAATAAACAGCTTTCCTTGTGCTTAAGAAAGAATAACTATGTGCACTAACTGGATTTAATTTTAATTCTCTATTAGTATGTACTAAATGTGCAAGTTTACCTCTGCAATAAAAACCCACCTTTTTAGTGCAAGAATCCCAAAATGAGCATTTCCATACTTCATGAGATTAGTGATCCAACTATCTGAGTATACCTGCTTCTCTCTCCTGAATCAGCTAAATGCTAGTATCAAAGGCAACAGTGGAAAATGAGTGAAATTTCATAAGAAAGAATGCTCTGTTTCTTCTAGCCCTAGGCACTGATTAATTACTTTGTGCTCTGAGGTTTTATCATTTCCTGTTAAAATACTATTCTTGGCTCTGGCAGTTTATTAAAACATTGAAATTCATAGCTTGATTGTATGCTTTTGGTTTAAAAAATAAAACCACAACCTGTTTTGTTTGCTCAGGCAGCATTATTTACGCTTTTCATTTTAAACAGGTAAATTTTTGATTTTGCTGGGGTCTTGAGTGCTATATGCATGTACTACTTTTATTGTTAGTTCATCCACAGAAATGAACCACAAAAAGGGAGGGGAAAAAGGGAGGAATCCTGTGGAAAAAGAATAGTAAATAATCACATAAATGAGGACTATCATTACATGTGGGCCTGGAGTCTGGCCCCAGGTCTCTTAGGCAAGCAGAATTATAGCTGCTCTGTCCTAGATGGGCCTACAGCCCAGGTATTATTTTGTAATTATTTTGACTTGTTTTTTGTGTGTAACTTTTTATTGTTAGAAAAACAGGTGAAATATGAAAATGGAAATCCTTAAGTGTTTTGTAAAGCATTTAAGACCAGAAAAAGCCTTCAGGTCGTCTATTCTTAGCCTGGTCATTAAATTTTTCCAGGGAGCCCTCTTCAGAGCCCAGTGCCTTGTTTTTCACTAAAGCTTATCAGACTGAATGATCCTGAGAGAGAAAATCCATGGCTTTCCGGAATGATTTANTGGCTTTCCGGAATGATTTAGGAATGGTCACCACAAGATGTTGTAACTGTGTTTTGCTCCTGATCTTTTTTACTCTGATTATTTGTTGTTTTGTTTGTATGGGTTTTTTTTGTTTGGTTTTTTTTTAATCAAATCTTCCTCTGCTAGATTCAAGAGCTCTATCATTTAGTACTTTCTCCTTGTGAAAGTGCTGAAATGCCATAATCAATCAGTTCCTGGAAATTTGCCCTAATTTTTTAGGAAATGAAGCTTGGCCATCTATCCAGTAGTACTCTTGTAATCAGTAATGTCCAGAAATTTCTGGACAATATAAACAATATTAGAAACAGGGGTAGATAGTTATGTTCTTCCAGATGTGATGGATATTGGGTAGGAGAAAGGGACCTAAATTTACATCCCTATAGGAGGAAAGGAAGGCACAGTTGGCTGTTTTACATTGCCATCAACTGCTCTTGTGCTGGTCTACCTTCTGCACTGCTGTCTTTTGCTCCGAAGAGGTGCCACAGTCATATGGGAAGGAAGTTGCCAAGTTTCAGGTGTGAGGAAGGGATTTATAATTCTGTGGCTTCTTCCAGGTTTGAGTTTTAAGCATCTTTTTCATAAAAGTTAGACAACAGACCTGTACATAGTATACTATTACCAGTCTCACCTTTTATGACAAGGAAAATGGTTTCCCTATGTCCTACTTGGACTGTCCTGCCTGTATATCCAGGGATTGCCTGCCTAAATTCTTATTTTCAGTATGTTGTGTCTTGCTGATACTGATGATGCATGAAAGTTCTTACAATGACCAGTACCTTTAGATCCAGCGTGCAGATTTCAGCCATGATATATAGCAGGCAAAGTAGGTGATGATGCTGGTTATTACCAGTTTCTTGGCCAAAATCGGGGCCAGCATGCATACTGTTGAGCAAGCTTACCCACTTTAAGTCTCTATTGATGACATGCAGGTGAATTTTCCAGATTCTACAAAATTACCCGCCAAGTCACTTTTCTGTTGTGTGAGAGTTCTAGAGCTGCCAAAAGAAAAGGTATCCAGACATATTTGATATGGAAAAACATCAGGTATTTTTTTAGTCTCAGTTGTGTCAGCAAATTATTTAGACTTTTGTCTGAAAGTTTTTTAAATCATCTTCAAGCATGCTGCATAAGAAATAGTTATTAAAATAAAAAAAATTGCCAAGAGGGTATGCAAATTGAAGTGTAAGGCAACCTTCATAAAGGCTATTGCTAC
>VYZV01026430.1:1208-11740 GCA_013401275.1 Pandion haliaetus | reverse complement strand
ATTACATAGAAAAAAAATTGGCTCCCATTTGCCTTAATATGCTTGAAATTTGTTTACTTTTATGCAAAATGAAATGTAGAGTTAAATCCTCTGTTAGCTTTCTGCAAATTGATCTTAGCTGCCATATTGTCTACTGAACACTTCTATGTGCGATTTTCTGCATTTTTTTCCCCAGTATTTGCACAGCAGCTGTGCTTTTCTACTACTGTATGCCATGGAGGTTTTCTGTGCTTGGAAGCTCTGTCCTGTCCTCCTGGTTGGTAATGAAAATGTGAACCTCTGTCAGTGCCACTATCAACTCCTGAGGCATGGTCTTACATGGAGGAGGGGGGAAGACAAAGGGTCTTATTTTACATTTTCTTTCTCAGTAAAGACATTCAAGCACTTAGAAAAAATGCAGCATGAAGACTTCATGCTAAATGAACGTGCTGGACTTTCTTAGATCTGCTCTTTGACTGATTGCACTTGTGCTGTTCTCAGAGAGATCGAAGTTCAGAGCTGGAAGTAGGCTTCTGTTTGATAGTTTGGGTGTCCTGCAAACCCATCTGAAGCTGGACACTGGTGCTCAAAGTAGAAAACTGATGTGCAAAATGATATTTTTGGAACACTCAAGCTCTGTTGCGGTGGGTTTGAACTCAGGGAGAACCAGAGCCAATTCAATTCTGCCATTGAAGTGGAATGGAAAAGCTATGCATTTGAGGGGGAGACAGTTGAGATGACCTCACCTTTCCCTGAGATTGCAGCTTTGCACAGCACCAAAGTGGACTAGATACAAGGATTAAAACAAGAATTGGTTCAGATTCCATGTGGTCCTAGCAAAGAAACTGAGAATAGCTGGACAAAAAGCGACTTACTGAAAATGACTGTTGTGGAAGTCTCTGAAACTGGCACTTTGATGTAATGAGCTGCTGTGAGGGCAGCTGAGAAATGTTGGCAGAGAAATTAGGATGGGGGACTCAAGTTGTGCTGGGGGGCTTTTAGCTTGAATGAGACAACAAGCGCATTGTCTGTTTCTCTGCTTTTTACCAGGCAATTCCATAAGTATTATGCCCTTGCCATCTATAACCTATACCTAGTTAACTTAAAAGATGACAACATACTGATGCCATGCAGTAAAGATTCCCTGTTAAGTCCTGGAAGAGTTGGGCTTGTTTTTTCTTTTTTTTGTGTTTTTTAATTTTTTTTTTTTTAAGTGAAATTTACCATAGAGAAATTGAAAATGGCACAGTTAAATTTATCTTTAGAACCACAAAACTAATTTGTTGCAATGGTTGGAAATTATGTACTAAACGGTATTTAGGCAAAATACAAGATAAAAAGATAAAAACGTCCAAATCCTTGCATTAAAATGCTGTCCAGAATGCTGAAGAGTCTCAGTTTGCTACTCAGTCCTGTGTAAAGCCAAGATAGTCTCTTAAACCAATGTTTTCCTTAATGCTACTAGATTGTCCTCCAAAGCTATTAATGCACCGAGTTTTTAAACAAGGTCAGTCTAGCTAAGCAGTTACAATCAGTAATCTAAGCAGTGATTGCTAGTTGTATTTTTTCTGGTTTTTTTATGCCTTCATACCTCAGGACTGATTTGTGCAGGTGTTGAGCACTGTAGCTGACAAAAGCTACTCTTTAAAAGTATTGATACGTCATCTGGGGTATTGTGAAAATAGAATTAACATTTGTGAGATTACAGAAGTGAACGTCATAAAATTGATGCATTAATAATTATGTCTTTAGAAGAGGTTTCTTTACCAATATTCGGTACAATGGTTGCACACTGAACTGGAATGAAGTAAAATAATAAGTGACCACCCTCTCTTCTACATGTCGAATGAGGCAGAGTTGGTGTTGAAAAGGTAATGGAAATGTGGAAGGCTGTATAACAAGACAGTGACAGGAATGGACTGAAATTAAGGTTGCATAGGTGACTTTTTTGTCACTGTCTTTTTACTTTTTACCTTGTTAAGTTTTTTTGGTAAAAATTAGCATAATTCTTTTGAAAATACAAAAACTTGATACTTTAGCTTAGTAAAAAGTGTTTCAAAATATGAATTGTTCATGATCATACCTAATTCTTGTCTGTTACAGCCCTCCTATTACTGACTGTCTAAAATGCAACTTTACATTAATCTCACAGCTGAGGCAAGGCCTGCATAGCGTGGTACTCAAATATTGTATTTTCTTCTTTTGCAATGTACACAGCTGTAATCTGAATTATTTGTAAAGCCCATGACCTTACATCAAATAAACTACAGCTTTCATTTTTGCCAAGTTATACAATTGTATTGAGAATGGAAATGATAATTATACAATATTTTTAAACAGATTGTTTATAACACTACGTAAACTTCTCAAATATGTATGAAAATTCTCCAAGTCTACATTTGTGTTACAATGGCTTCTTGTAGGGATAGTTTTCTGCTATATTCGGCTAGGTGGATGCAAAATTTAAAAACCAGAGGGATCCTTTGTCTCATCTTAGACTTGCTGTTATAAGCTACTAAAGAATATATAGATGGCTGGTGCAAAATTCTATCAGTGTAGGAAATGCATAGCAGTGCTATACAGGCTGGGAGTGGGGAAAATGTTAATGGTGTCCGCAGTACTGCCTAACAAGAAAGCAGTCTGCTATCAGGCAGCTCCGTAGGACCTCAAAGCAGCTGCAGCTGGAAGATTGCACAGGGGATTCTTCCTCTTGCAATGTGTTCAGAGGGCTGATTCTCCAGGAGGTACCGTAGCAACACCTTCGGTGGTAATTAAAAAAAACCCACCCTAATCTCCAAATTCAGTCAAGATTTTCTTAATGCAATTGTGTTTCTAACTCTCTGTATCTTGTAGGGTTCGACACCTTGGGGTGCTTTTGATGCTAATGATGCTGTATATGCATCATTGACTTCCGTATTGCTCAAGTTTGGATGTGAATAGTCCTGCCTAAAGGGGTAACATTTGAATGGCAGCAACATGGGTAGCATTTAAAAGAAAAGCTGAGACAGAGCTAGGATTGTGAGACTCAGTAGGACTGAACAAACTAGATTTCTGTCCTGAACAGGAAAGGGGAAGGAATTGAGTTTGGGGAGGAGTAGAGTTCATCTCTGTGTTGCTTGTGTGGTGCGTTGGAGTTGGTGATCAATGTACATGGTTTCCTGACGGTTGTCACTGAACAGGTCTGGCTAGGTCCTATAAGCATGAGGATACATCTGCATACACGTAACTGCATCTCCCCATGGCAATAAGAAATTTGAATCTATGGTAGCTACATCACTGAATGAATCTACAGTATCTTACAAAAATGTCAGGTCTGGTGGGAACATGTGTTATTTCACACTAAACAACTATTTGTCTGTGGAAAAATGATTTCTTTTGATGCCCAGCCATTCTTTAGTGACTGTGGTAGTGTTGATGCACTGAGAAGGTATGGTTTCTGGGTTTGGAAGGTCATGCCAGAGAGCCATCAAGCGTTTTGTTTCCATAACAGTAGTAAACCAAAGCCTTCCAAGCAGGTGAGTGTGTCAGTCTATTTTAAGTGCTACTATAGTACGAGAGTTACACTACTCCAGGACTAAAGTTAACAGGCAGATTTGGCTTTTGTTTCTCTCTCATCATAGAGAATTACCATTTTTAACTTACTTGTGAGGATGGCAGCAACCCTGGGGGCCGGGGAGAAGGAAAGTGAAAGGAAGGGATTGAGGACCGGGGGTGTAAGTGAACAGAGGAAGGCTGAGAACAGGGAGCAGCTCTGTTTACAGAGGTGAAATTCTGCCTTGGGGCTCCAGGTGCCTGATTTATAGCCCAGGCTGGGACCGGTGAGCGCAGCAGAGGCTATGAACCCCTGCTCTTCACAGGGATATTATCTCACCTTCTTGAATGGCAGGATCATCCACCCCAGCTAAGCTCACCTCAGAGCAGCAGGGCTGCAGGGCTTGGGATGAGCTCAGAACTCAATGGGAACTATAAACCAAGATCTTGCCTCACTGTGTGTGAGGATCACCCAGCCTTTCCTAAACCTGGATTTTAGTTTTGATCGTTTGAGCGGCCATTCTGTGGGCAGGGCCTTGTCCCAGCAAGGGCCAGGACCGCAGGCTCCCGGGCAGCCCCGGCTGGGAAGGGAGCTGCTGACCGACAGTGGTTGCCAGTGCTGCCAGCCCGCCGAGCCGCCTCTTGTCTCTGTGACGGGCAGCAGGTCCCGTGCCAGCGGGCTCCATTTTGGAGTGTCTGCAGGACTCGTCTGCAGTAACGGCTCCTGCTGAGTTCCTGCAGGCAGTCTGGATTGACTCCTTCCCCTTCAAAAGCATGCTGGTTAAATATACATACACACACACACACACACACACATACATTTAGGTTAAAAAAGGGAAGTATGCTCTTTTTGACTCTTCTTGAGCTCTTTGTAGGTATCCGTCCTTCAGTTTTCAAATTAAAATTGAAACCTGTGCTTTTAGAGTACTGTCGACATGGTAAGTGAGAAGGGGAGGTATTATCCCCTCATTCATTGCTTCTGTAAGGCCTTTGATCTTGATCCACAAATGGCTTTTTGATAAACATGTGATAGTTGCTGGGCTCTGAAGATTGTCCTCCTTTTTTCTAGCAGTCTCCTTTTTCTGCCTAGGCTGCAGCCTTTTCCAGTGTTTGCTGGTTAGACAGTTAGTTGCCCTTTAGTCCTCCAGATAATTGTCATTCTCTCTGTCATAAATAGATAAGACTTTGTTTTCCTTTTTCATGTGATGGTAAAAGCTCACTCCTTACTTTTCCTTGGGGAAACAGTGTACTTTGAAACAGGCAGAGCAAAGCAGAGAAATTTGAAAAGAACAGGGGGCATTCAGGCTGCTACCAGTAAGCCTGACTTCTGTTAGGCTGGGTATTGTCATCTGCTTTAGACCTGATTCATTTGGTTTATTAAGTCCTGTATTATTGTATATGATTTTAGTGGTTAATGCTTGTTTGTGCAGGTACTGCTGATGGTGTGGAATGTGCTTGTAATTATGGCAGTATACACAGCTTCCACTCCTGAAGCAGCCTTTGGTCGCTGACAGTCTGTTGATAAATATGCAGAACACTTACTTTTCTTGAAAGAAGTTTCTATTTAAAAAATGCTGGGATGAGTCACAAAAGATAACAGTACATACAGATAAGAAGGAAAGGGACAAATTTGGAAATCATGTTTTTTCACAATTTTTTTAGTGGTGATTATTTGATGTTGGAAATTCAGGTAACCTAGCGTATATGTAGGCCTTTTAGCAGCAGCCCATTTTAGTTAACTGGATATTTGTGCATTTTTGCTGTTTTTGTAAAATTCCATTTCCAGGTGGTGTTCATTTGTTAGCTTGTAAGCAGTTTACTGTGTATAGCTCTACTTCAAAAGAAATTGTGCATTTGTCCAAACTGTAATAATGTCAGTAACTGGTAAATCCTTTGCCTGTTCCAAGGAATTTCAGGTGAGGTTTCTTGCTCTCTCTCCTTAGCTGTGTGTCACTATTTTTTAGGTAAATTACTTAGTGAAATGCAAAGCCTTCATTTTAAAGAAAGAACTTGTCGGTGGGTTTGGAGATCTTCAGAGGAACATATTAGGTAGCCAGCTTTTGCCTCTGCTGAGAAGAAAGACCATGGTTCTCTTTCTGTAGTGATCCCACAGGCTGCAAAATGCTGAGTCCTTTCCCAATTTGGCTTGAAACTGGAGTCAACAACTCTTGAACTGAATATTTAGCAGATCATTTTTTCCTAAGTCCTGGAACTGTCTAAAGTATGTAGGTGAGAGACTTTACTGTTTGTTATTTTTTTAGGAATGGTGTTTGATAGGTTTTTGAAATTCTGCCATCCAAGTTTCCCAGTGAAAATTTGAGGAAAATTGACTTAATGTTTAAATGTTTCATCCACAGTGAATTTACTCCCCCCACCCCCCACCCCCCACCTTGTAAATGCAGTGATTTGGAAAGCTTAATAAATGCTAAATATTTTTAGGGCTTTTTACACAGAAATCAAGAATTTAAACAATAATCTGAGTATCTTGGTATTGAGAAACATTCATTTCAGATCAGAAGTATTCTTGTCTGATTACCTTTGGTAGTTCACTAAATTTTGTGCAATATTATGTTGCTGATTTTTTTTTTTTTTCCTTCTTCAAGTAACTTTGTTGTTGGGGAGTGATGAACATTCTGTAGTTTCATTCAAATTTTGTAACATCAAGGAAAAAGTTCTCAATGTTTCTGTTAATTTGGGAGGCATATGCCATGAACCAAACTTACAGAACTTGGTGTGAACTCTTTTCTGTTTGCGCTTAGGTTCAGATAGGAAAAATAGTCTTGCTCTTTCACAGGTGAGTATGTAAGACCAGTAAATTGATTATATCGTTAATGGCATACTGGAAGGTGCTAACACATATCTTGCAGTCTTTTGGTACATATTTCAAACAGTGAATGCTACTACTAACTCACTCATTTGACTTGATGTTGTAGCTCTACATTCTCTATATCCAGATTTGACATTGCACAGCCTTTTTATAGTGTTTCTCCACTGAGGAACATAACATATAGGAAACATCCTTATATGCTATTACTGTAGCAAGTATGAGACTCCAGTGCTTCTTGTGACTTTCCGAGTACTGGAAGGAGGTGCAAAGTAGAAAATAAAACTTTATTAGGGAACTGAGACCTTTGTGTGGAAATGACAGTTAAAACACAGACTTCCTCCAATTCAAGGCTGCACACTGCTTAGCCTTTTTGTAGCTCAGATGTCTGAACCTACCCAGGTTGCCAAGTCCATTCTCAACTCATGAATACCATGGCATGGGTTGAGAGGAGGAGTGCATGCGATAGTCTTTCTACTGAGATTTCTTCTGAAATCCCAGTGACTTCCTACTATCATAATCACTTTCATAGATGATTTCAGGATTTTTCTGGCTTGAGGTAAAACAGTAGAGAAAATAATGCCTTAACACAGAGATCTCTTTGGGACATTTAAAAGCTCAAGGAAGGGATTAATGGAATAAACTGATTTGTTGATCTTCACAGCAGCATTTGATCATTTCAGCTTGATGCAGTTTATCAGTGAAATACAAAAATACTCTTGTTATATGCTAAAAGATTTAGGAAAGCATTTCTGAACTTTTTTCTTTTTTTGTTTGTTTTGTTTTGTTTTGTTTTTCTTTTTCCTCCTTCTTTCCCCCCCTAGCATCGGTTTCTTGTTCAGAATGTCTTATTACCACAGGCCACTCTTTGAAACCTTTCATGAATAGGACAGTATTTAGGGGGTTTCCTTGTGACTTGAAATGCAAATCTCCTGAGGATTTGGAGGCTAGAAATATCACTGGTGGTTTGAGTACAATACAGTAGGAAACATTTTCTAAATTCTTTACCTTATGCTTATTCTGCATGTACTTAAAGCAAATAGAAATTTTTGGTTCATAGCCATCTCCTTTTTATAGTCTATCTCCATTTCATGAAGGAAACTTTTAGCAATTTTGCCTCTTAATTCTGGGCAGATTTTTAATTTCCATTAGTTTCCTGGTTTTCTTTTGGCATATTGGATCAGTTCAGACTGTGGGCAAGATTAGACTAATCAAGAAGTCAGATTCAGAGAGCCAGGTGTGAAGGAACCCTACTGTAGCTGGGATTTGGAAAGAGCTTCCTGAAAATGAGATCAGGATGGTGATGATTAAAGGGAGTGAGACAAACACATAACATTCACTCATTTCTAAGTGAAGGCTTCAATCTGTGAGGAAATGCTTAGCTAAAAGTTTCATTTGTTTTGCAGCTTGGTGTAACCAACTTTTGTTGCCCCTGCCCACAGTTCTGTGGGTCTTTAATAAGTAGAGTGGTATGCATTGAATTAATTATCTTTCTAATATAAACCTGACACAGATTTTTGCACTGATTTCAGAGTACAGCAATAGAAGACAGGTATCTGTTTCTTTTGCGTTGGAATAACTTTTTTTTCCTAGTCTTTTTTTTTTAAATTTCTTTTGATAGCCTTTATTTCCTTCATTTATGTTGTTATTTTTGATCTGCTGCATATATTTCCACATCTGTGGGATTGATAGTTTTTATACATTGTTGTCTCATTCCTGTTACTGACAGAAGATCTTAATTTTGGAGCCGAACTGATTGATCAGTATACAGCCTGGTAACTGACACTAATATCTGACTGTTATTTCCTCCTTTGGTAATGTTAGTTCCAGAATGTCTTTGTTTTCCTTTAGATGTCACAGTCTCGCCCTCCCACCCCGATACAATTACATTAGAAAAGCACTGAAATACAGACAGAAATAATTCCTGGATGTCCTGGTTTTGGCTGGGATAGAGTTAATTGTCTTCCTAGTAGCTGGCATAGTGCTATGTTTTTGAGCTAGGTATGAGAAGAATGTTGATAACGCACTGATGTTTTCAGTTGTTGCTCAGTAATGTTCAGTCTAAAGTCAAGGCTTTTCAGCCTTTGATGCCCAGCCAGCAAGAAAGCTGCAGGGGCACAAGAAGCTGGGAGGGAACACAGTCAGGGCAGCTGACCCAGAGTGGCCAACGGAGTATTCCATACCATACGACCTTTTAGGAACTGGGGGGGGCATCGCCGCTCGGGGACTTCGGGGTGCGTTGGTCGGCGGGTGGTGAGCAATTGTGTTGTGCATCACTTGTATATTCCAATCCTTTTATTATTACTGTTGTCATTTAATTAGTGTTATTATTATCATTATTAGTTTCTTCTTTTCTGTTCTATTAAACCGTTCTTATCTCAACCCACAAGTTTTAGTTCTTTTCCCGATTTTCTCCCCCATCCCACTGGGTGTGTGTGGGGGAAGTGAGTGAGTGGCTGCGTGGTGCTTAGTTGCTGGCTGGGGTTAAACCATGACACTGCACAATATGAGAAAATAGCCATAAAACAAATATCTCCATTAACTTTTATTTAAAAGTCTCAGTTACATCATGGTAAGGCATTGTAATTAAGGGTAGGAGTTTTTTGGATTTGTGCACTCATATATCCATGTCAGATATTATTAAGAGAATGGAAGCATTTGATTGCACACATTGTGTGTGCATTCTAGACTAAACTGTTTCTGTAATATGAAAAAATTTAATTTCACAACCTCTACTCTGATATTTGACAACTTCATTTTTTTCAGGAAAATGCTGTCTGCGGATACCCATCAGTTAGGCAGAGCTCCAGCTAAATTGCATCATGAGCTTATTAACTCCCACCTAATCATCCAGTCATGGCTGATTAATCACTTCTCCTTGTGCCTTGTTTTAATAAAATCTGTTTTCTGTGCCACTGACCAGCAAGCTGCAGTCTAATTTTATGCGTGGGGTAGTCTTTGCTGAAAGGAGCAAAATACAGCCCTTCTCTCATCCGAAGGCCTTCCGTGAAGGAATCATCGCACACAAGTGTCTTGCATGTATAATTCTCCTTCTGTGTTTAAGGGATAGTGAAATCGTGTGTTTCCTCACAGAGCTAAAAAGCTTTCCCATGCTGTAGGGAAGGAACGGAGGCATTCTGGGGCAGAAATGCAACTGTAGCTGGTGGATTTTTAAATATTCAAATCATCTATCTCCAACTGGGGAACTCTGAATTCATTAATTACTTTGTATTAGTAAGCAGCAAGATAACATGGAGAGCTGGCAGCTTTATCATTTTCTCAGCATGGGAAGAGGGGGAAAGTAATTTCATCCCTCATGCAAATGGAAGAAGGTAGCACTCCCTTTTTCTTTTAGTAAGTGTTCTGTATATTAATGAATAAGCCAAGTTATCAAGGTACTTCCTTAAAAAAGTATGAAGATTGGCAGTTAAATGCGCTCTTGACAACTTAAGTTCTCTGATTTACACTAGAGTAACCTAGTTAATAATGTATCTGAAAGCTAACAGCAGTTGTGAATATGACAGGCTGAAAATGTTTTCAGGTTTGCTAGCAGAACCCCTGCATGTAGGAAGAGTCAGAAATGAACCAGAGGTCGCTTAATATAATGAACAAGAGCTCTTTTAATTTCCTAGCACTGACCAGAAAGTTTTCTCTTTTGACAAGTCATAGATGCAGTAAGGCAAGAATTATTTTTTAATCAAAGTTTCGAGCAAAAAGTCCAAACTATAGCTTCTTATTTCTATAGTTTGAGGGTTTTCATTTGTCTCAGGGTTGTCTACAGTTGCCAGGCATAACTCACGAACTCACTGAAGTAACAAAATATCGCAGCAGTAATTTTCTGCAGAAATTCCTTGAGTAAGTCTTCATCAAGTAGTGGTGTGTCATGAAGAGAGACAGAGCTGCAATGTTAGCTTGCACTTATTGCAAGGTCTGCCCTTCCAAACTTTGAATTTGTATAACCTAAATGCTTCTTACAGAAAAGAAAGTACATGAGAGAAAGAAGAGAAAGGAGGAGAAAGAAAGAAGTGGAGCTCGAAGCAGTTCATGCAGTGTGGGCCTTTGCATCATGTGGATGGACTTGTCGGCTACCAGTGGAAATCTTTATGAAAAGATGAGGTAGTTTAGAGGCTTATTCTACTTAAAATCCTGGCTGTTCTCAGCTATTTTAGAGATGCCACACTGCTAACAGGAGAACAGG
>VYZV01026429.1:0-51024 GCA_013401275.1 Pandion haliaetus | reverse complement strand
GGGAGCTGAGGAGGAGCTGGGGCGGTGCGGGCCCATGGGGATGGCACAGAGAAGCTGGTCCAGCGGGTGGCTGCCTGGCCATGGCGAGGCCAGTGTAGTGCAGGGGCCAGCCCAGCTCCGCACTGTGCAGGGGAAGGTGCTGGCCCGGCGGCCGGCAGCGACTGAGGGTTTGGCCAGATTTCGATGGTCTTGGCTCAGCCCTCGTGTTTCATTTGGAAACGGCGCGTCTGGGCTGAGCGCAGGTAACTCCCGCGTGGCCTCGGCACAAAGCAAACAGCTCACACATCTGCTGCTGCTTCCTCTGAGCCGGGAAACGTGAGAGGATGGGAAAGGAGGCTGGCCAGGCTGCCGGCTCGGCACTGGGCCGCAGCAGGAGCGAGCCAGGTCGGGGAGCCGGGTAGAGCTGGGGCAGGGAGCCCAGGTCTCAGAGCACAGCTGCCCAGTGGGCCACCCCTCAGCCATAGCATCCCTGTTGCCCTGAATAGGAGGGCTTCAGAGATGCTGTCAGGGTCCACGGTGGCCAGCACCGTGTCCCATGGGGTCGCCCGTGTCAGGTGTGCTGCCCCACAGCCCATGTATGCAATTACTCCCACTTGACTACATCTGTCTGTGGCTTCTAGGCATCAGGGCTCATCCTGCCTTGGGAGGTTAAGGGGTCTCTGTCAAGGTCTGGATTTGGTCCAGACCTGCATAATGGTCACAAGAGCTTAGGCCACAGGCAGGCCCTGCCAGCGTGATGTGCAGGGCACAGGACAGCCTCCAAGGTCAGCACAGAACTGAATGGGTTCCATTCTCCATTGGACTGCCATGATTCTAAGCAAAAAACCCTGGGAGGACCAGGTCTATTTTCACATGGGGACGTCTGCTCTCCGTGGGCAGGACAGAATGATGGGGAAGTGGGGAGTCCATGTGAGTGACCAGAAGAGACCTGAAGAATGGCTGCAGGTCTCCTGCTCCCTTGCACACCCCATCTTCTGCCAGGTCAGTCTTTGTGTTCAGTGTACGAACAGAGACAAGCAGAGCAGGTTGCTGGCCTGAGCTCCTGAGAAAGAAAAAGGGTCTCATAACATCTTTATTTATTACTTGTGTTTATCATGGGCCAGGTCCCACAGTAGCAGACTCTGCACGAGCACTAAGCAAAGGAAATAGTAAACTCACAGTTCAAGTCTGACATGAGAGAGAAACACCAGTGGAGAAGGAGCCCAGGGAATCGGTGAACACGACACCAGCAGAAAATAGAGCAAGGGATAGTCACTGACTGGTTGTCTCTGTTTCTCTCTGTGGCCATGAGTTGGTAATATAGAAGCTTTAGGGCTCATCGGACTACATTTGAATGCTACGGTTACATGATGCGAAGCACTGTTCTGGTGTAAATTCACCCTGCTGGCTTAAATTTGTTTTAAACATTTGACTTTGTACCAGCAAGCTGCATGCATGGTCAGATATTGGCTTTCTGGGCCTTTCTAACTTTTCATGCTAAATCAAGTATTGTCTGTCCTCTGGCAGCCAGCATAAAGCACAGAGAGCTGTGTAAACCCCATGTTGTGAGCACAGGCTGATTTGACAGAAACGTGAATGAGACGAGATGGTGGATTAGTGATTCTTGCGTAGATCCAATATTAATTATTTTGCGACCAGGGTTTATATATTTCCTTTGCATCCATACACACAATTATTGGGGAAACAAGAACATCAGAAATCAAAAGCTGGCCAGCAACACACCTAACATATAGTTGTATCTTGCAGTTTTGAGCATAAGCCTGATGAGTTTTGAAGTTTAAGTACTGATTAATTTGTGATTCTGTGGGGCTGGCTATCCTGCATGCACAGCACCAGGACAGCTTCTTGGCCTGTGCCCAAGATAGGAAGACCTTCATGAAGTGCTGTAGGCTAGACCAGGCCACATATACTGTATTACTGAAAGAGAATCTTGATGGACCATCCTGATGCACCGGTTATGCTACTGAAGGGGGCAGCTGTGAGAGGACACAGGGAGTAGCCGTGCATGGGGACTGAACAGCAAGAGGACTAATGCTCACTGACTTTGCTGCCAAAGAGAGTGGCGGGAGGTGAGGAGGACATTACTGCATGCATTCATTTTCTTGGGACAAGGGATTTAGCATTAACCTATTTTCAGACCTTTGCACGACATAAAACAGGCCTTCCCCTCCTCAGAAACAAGAAGGCAAGCTTCCTGAGGCAAGATGGGGAGACGCCTGTGAGCTTGCTGGGGAGCAGCGTGAGGGGAGGGAGCGCATCATGCTTCTGGGAGAGCAGGCTGTAATGTGGGAGAGTCTGGGGGTACACAAGGAGTGGGAACACGAGGGAGATGCTGGTACATGGGGAGGTTGTGGGGGAGGTGAGCGCTGTTGTTACCGCCAGAAGAGCTGCATTTGTTCCAAATTCCTGTGAAAGTTATTTCCTTGCGCTGCCAGCAGCCTCCTCCTGGGCTTGGCACAGCAGCCAGCGCCATGATTAATTCAAGTAGCATTTCCCCTGGAGCTGCAGCAGCTTTTCCACTGCAGCCGAGAGGCCCCAGCCCCTCGCGCTCCTCTCCCCCCATGCTCTGCTCCTCCCTCCAGCCCCCTCGCACAGCTCCCTCCTTCCTCTACGCCTATCCCCAGCCACCTCACAGCTGCCCCTTTTCCCTCACCTCTGCTTCAGCCCCGGGCCCCCTACAACCTCTCTTCCTCCCACAGTCCATGCTCAGACCCTGCCTTCTCCATGTCTGCCCACAGCCCCACACCTGTGCACGCTGCCCTCCAAAGTGCCAGTCCCTGCGCCTCCCCTCCTGGAGCCCCAGCCCACCAGCATCCCCCCCCACCCCGACTCTGCTCCCTCTTGTTCTCTGCACACCCCTTGGTTGCTGCCAGCTGCTGTTGCCTACTCCCCCCAGGGACCCTCACTGTTTTGCCTCCAGGGCAGCTCTCACTGGCAGTGCTCTCCCTCACCTGCATGGCCCTTGGGACATCCCAGCCTCTTCCTGCTCCCCATCCCTGCTCGATCTCGTGCTGCCCTGAGCCCCAGTCTCACCTGCGTGTCTTGCCCAGCTGTGTCCCATCTCGCTGTGTAGACCTGCTCTGTGAGCACTCCCTGCCTGACCTCTGCACAGCCGAAACCCAGCCCAACACCCTGGAGTCCTTCTTGGCATCAGTGCCCCCCCAGGAGGCCACGGCCAGACTGTCACTTCCCACCTTGCACTGTTGCTGCCCCACTCGAGCCCCCCACCTTGAGCACTCTGCCTCTGCAGAGGCCCAGCTTCCCTGCCCTGCTCAGCTCCTGAACCCCTGCATGCTCTGCTGGGGCTCCCAGTGCCCTGTAGCTCCCTGCTGCAGCTCCAGTTTCACCTCCCTGCTGTTCCCCCAGAGAGGACACCTGGGTGCCCATGTGTGAGCCATGCTCCTCATCTTTCTGTGCAGAAAAGGCAGTGTTCACCCCAGGCTCCTGCAGCCTGTTGCCCAGTCTCACCCTCCACAGTCCTACGTCCCTGCCAATGTCTGTGATTAAACTGCTTCCCCTCCTTGTCAAAACTGAGGGCTTTACCCCATCCCAGAGCAGTGCTGGAGGCCATAGGCTGCCCCTGTTCTCCACACCTTGCTGTGTATGGCTGTGGCAGCCCTGCGCCTGTCCATGCCTAAGGTGTGGCTGTGGGGCCACCAGTCAGAGCCCTTGCCCGTGTCCTGTAGCTGCTGGGCTCCGGGGAGCTAGCAGTGCAAGCGGGCAGTGCCTGCAGCTGTGCAGAGGGCTCCCTCCGGCCATGGTGCTCCCTGCAGCCTCAGAGTCTGACCCTCGCCTCGGCCACGTGTGCCGGACAATCGCTGGGGCCGAACCCTGACCCCCCACTTACTCCCCCGAGGCCTGAGCATGCTGGAGGCTGAGATGCAGCCCAGGAGCCAGAGACGGCTCCTGAAATAGCACCCGTGGCCGCTCCCTGGCTGCTTTTAGCTGGTCAGCAGCTGTGCCAGGGCTGAGGAGGGCAGGATGCCTGGCACACACTCAGGCAAAGGGAGCTGTGCGTGGGATCGTTGACCACACTGGCGCCAGCCTCCCCTCCTCTCCCACCAAGAGCCGTCACTCTGAGGGGCGGGAGCCCAGAGCCAGATGTTTGCCAAAGCCACAGCGTAACATGTGCGTAGCAGAGATCCAGCCAGGGCAGGGCTCCAGATGAGCTCCCTGCCTGCTGACTGAGCTCGCTGGAGGTGGGGAGGACAGCCAGAGAATGGAGGCCTGAGCTGCTGAGAAGCTCTCCGTCTTTTTTCCAGCGGTGTGGACTGTGTAGGGGGATACATGGGTCAGCAGTAAAGCTGGGAGGGCAGGCGATGGCTCTGTTTGAGGGGCTCTGGTTTTGCCCTCTAGACAGGTCTGTGGGAAGGAGAAGCCTTGGCTCCTAAAAGTGATGCAGCTGAGGACCCCAGTCTGGGGCTGTGCTTCTCCATCCATCCCCAACTCTAGGGCATGTAAGAGCTTTGTGGTGCCTTGGCTCCACTCATCCCTCCTGACTTGCTGGGGAGCTAGGAGGAGGGCGTGAAATAACAAGGCCTCAATGCCCATCTTTGTCCTCCCAATTCTTCATGCGATGGGGAGAGGCACACTTGACCAGCACCTGCTCGCCTTCCCTCACAGCAGTCATAGCTCCCTAAGACTGGTGCTCTGGTTTCTTTCTGCCTAACCCTGAGCCATCTTGCTGCTCTTCTTTGTCATCCACTTCTGCTCTACTTCGGCCACAGCACTCCCGTGAGGTGCTCTTCTGCCCACCTGCAGTAGCTGCAGGGTGCACAAGCGGAGTCTTGTCACCAAACTTGCAGGGAAGAAGAGGCAGGTAGCAGATGCTGCTGCACAACACTGTCAGGGCTGGTGGAGCAGATCAGCTCTCTCAGAAGGACTGGAGCTGAATGAGAACTGGGAGGTTCAGGAGGGCCTTTGGCTGGAGATCACAGAATGGTTGAGTTTGGAAGGGACCTCATGATACAATCTAGTACAACACCCCCCCCTGCTCAAGCAGGGCCATCCAGAGTCAGTTGCCCAGGTCCATGTCCAGATAGCTTTTCAATACCTCCACGCATGGCGACCACCATCTCTCTGGGCAACCTGTGCCAGATCTTGGTCACCCTCACAGTGAAAAAGTGCTTCCTGATGTTCAGAGGGAACCTCCTGTGTTTCGGTTTGTGCCCACTGCCTCTGGCCCTGGCACTGGGCACCACTAGGAATAGCTTGGCGCCATCCTCTTGATGTCGTCTTTCATGTATGGATTATATCCCCCCTGAATGTTCTCTTCTCCAGGCCGAACAGTCCCAGCTCATAGCAGAGATGCTCCAGTCCCTTCATCATCTTTGTGGCCCTTCCCTGGACTCTCTCCAGTATGTCCATCTCTCTCCTGTCCTGGAGAGCCCAGCACTGGACCCAGCACTCCAGCTGTGGCCTCACCAGTGCAGAGTAGAGGGGCAGGATCACCTCCCTTGACCTGCTGGCAACACTTCTCCTGATGCAGCCCAGGATACCATTCACTGCCTTTGCAGCAAGGGCACACTGCTGTTTCATCTTCAACTTGGTGTCCACCAGGACCCCCAGGTCCTTTTCTGCCAAGCTGCTTTCCAACTGGGTGACCCCCACTATATATTCTTGCATGGGGTTGTTCCTCCCCAGGTGCAGGACTTTGCACTTCCCCTTGTTGAACTTTGTGAAGTTCCTGTCAGTGCATTTTTGCCAGCCTGTTGAGGTCCCTCTGGATGGCAGCACAATCCTCTGCCATGTCAGCCACTCCATCCAATTTGGTGTCATCAGCAAACATGCTGAGGGTACATTCTGCCCCATCATCCAGGTCATTAATGAAGATATTCAACAGGACTGGATCCAGTATTGACCCCTGGGGTACACTGCTAGCTACTGGCCTCCAAGCAGACTTTGTGCCACTGATCACCACTCTCTGGGCTGAGCCATTCAGCCAGTTTTCAGTCCACCTCACTGTCTGCTCATCCAGCCCATTCATCAATGGCTTGCCTGTAGGATCTTATGGGAGACAGTGTCAAAGGCCTTACTGAAGTCCAGATAGACAATATCCACTGCTTTTCCTTCATCTACCAGGCCAGTCATTTATCAAGTTGGTCAAGCGTGACTTCCCCTTGGGTGAAGCCATGCTGACTACTCCTGATGATTTTCTTGTCCTTCATGTGCATGGAAATGGTTTCCAGGATTAGCTGCTCCATCACCTTCCCAACGATCAAGGTGAGGCTGACAGGTCTGTAGTAACCTGGGTCCTCCTGCTTACCCTTCTTGAAGATAGGAGTGACATTTACTTTCCTGCAGTCTTCAGGCACATCTCCCAAACACTATGACTGGGCAAAGATTATTCAGAGTGGCCTCGCAGTGATGTCTGCCAGCTCCCTTAGCACTCATGGATGCATCCCATCAGGGCCCATGGACTTATCTATGTCCAGTTTGCTTAAGAATTCACTGACCTGATCTTCTTCAACCAAGGGTACATCTTCCTTGCTCCAGCCTTCACCCCAGTCTCTGGGACCTGGGATTCCTGAAGACCAGTCTTAATAGTAAAGACTGAGGAAGAGAAGACTCTAAGTACCCCAGTCTTTTACATGTCCTGTGTCACCAGGTCCCCCGTCTCCTTCAGCTGTAGGCCTGCATTTCCCATAGCCTTCCTTTTGTCACCTATGCACTTATAGAAGCCCTTCTTCTTGACTTTGACATCCCTTGCCAGATTCAAATCCAGTTGGGAGTTGAATGCAAACAGCTACATTTTCATGTAATTGCAATGATCAGTTAGTGATTTCAGCAGGCAATGCCCCAGATGTATTCCCTGACCCCCTCCGTGGTAGCGGCCTCTTCTATACCTATGAAAGAAAAGTCTTGAAAGCACAGCATCAGGTTCATCCCCTGGGTTCCTTAATACGTTCTTGCATGCCGAGGGGCACATGCCATTTCATTTGCATCCATTATATGGAAGGAATAATATATTTTGTCCATCACTTGCATCCAGTTTCTTTTCCTGCGTTGACATCAGCAACCGGTATCTAGTTGAAGATGTCCCCGCTCATTGCAGAGGAGTTGGACTAGATGAGCTTTAAAGGTCTCCTCCAACCCAAACTATTCTATGATTCTAAGTGCAAAAAACAACAGTAGCATATCCCAGCCTTATGCTACCACTACATTGTGCATTTTGCATTTACTGTCCGATCCCTTTTCCCCTTGCCTCTCATCATTTAGGCCTTTCCCAGTTCTCCTCCCTGGCACACAGATGGTGATTGTGCCAAACTGTAGCTATTTTATTTTAACATTTTGCATTTTTATCTGGTTTTCAGTTAGCATATTTCTCTTGCCGGCATGCCTTTTACATACTAACGTTCACATGACGGTCATGATATTCCTAGGTCTGAGTTTACAGTATCTGGCTAATCACGTCTCTAAATATTCAGTTTGTCATGCCTATAGACTTGAGAACATCCTCAGCCTTTTTATAGTGGTCGCAGACAACTTCTGTTAGACATGGAGAGGCTGCCCAATGTACAAAACATCCCGTTGGGGTTATTTGTAAGGGCTCACTGCCCACTCAGCAGCTGTCAGCATTTGAGTGCCTTTGTCCCCTCTCCCCCATTATGCTCTGGGCCATGGCTGCAGAACTGATTAACAACTGCCTATACTAAACATCTTATCTCCAAAGTCTGTAGTGAAATGCAGCTTTTCCCCTAAGGATGCTGTTGGTTTCTGGCCCTGGAATCAATCTCCAGCCCCCGATCTCCAGCTGGATCTCCAGGTTGTCTGCTTCCTTCAGCAGCACCAGGATGCTGGCCTCTGGTTCAGGCTGTCCCCTCATATTGAAGTGGCATATCCTCCCTGGCTTCACCCTGCCTCTCTCTCCTCTTGCTTCACTTGTTTAGTAAACAAAATTTTAATTCCCCTCCATCAGGTTTTCCTCTGCAGCCCAGCTCTTGGTTTGTGCTGCTGCACAGTGTGTCACTTGTTCTTTCTTGTATTCTCTTCTTATTTCCCTTGACTGGTCTAAGGAGGAAACAACAAAAACCAAGCATACAACCTATTTCCAAATAACCTTAAAATTGCCAGCCTATCTTGTTAGGGCTCAAGTATGAACTAGGACTGAAACGTTAAGTAGCGAAGAATCCTGCTGACCACTGCTGTCTTTTGCCTTATGGTATATACTTGTTCCAAGCCAAATACAGTGGGTGTCTCATGGCCCTTGGGAAAGGGGTTGGTTCATGCTTCTTTCGCCCTCCCCCAGGGAGTATCTTCTCTCTTTGGCTACATATCACCTGGGAACCCTCAGCCTGTGCCAGCACGAGGAGTCTTTACCCTTGCTAGGACCCAGGAATGGAAAGAGTTTTAGGAAGGATGGACCCTGGACATGCTGGAACTGTGAAAACACCCAAGGCAGAAGTTCAAGAGGTGCTAGAGATGGGCCTAGGCTTAGTGCAGGGGGTCAGTGAAGCCAAGGCAGCGCTACAGGAGAGAAGCACCCAGCAGGCAAGGTTTGGGGAAAAGAGAATGAGCACATGAACATGTGTACATTCTGCTATGTGACACAGGTGAGTGGAGGCTTTCCAGGATTAATATACTGAATCACTGCTGTTTGCAGTGTCTGGGAGTGTCACTGCATATTTATGTGTCTGGGAGATGTAGATTCTGTTGGAAAGACCTCCTGCGAATCTGTACCTGTTGTTCCTCGCTGGATCTCAGCATGCTGTGACCCCCGCTGTGAGTTACGGACAGAGGTGGGGGAAGCTGCAGAGCCACATGGTTGTATATGCATGTGGAGAGATGCTAGGGTGCTGTATGACTTTGGCTTGGTGCAAGGCTCCTGCCCTCTTGTAGGGCCACAGATATCTGAGGAAATCCCAACTAGTCCTGCAGCCCTCTGCCTATAAGATTTTCAGGGATTTGAGGCCTGTGTTGCTGAAGCCCTCCCAAATGCCTTGCATTTGCCCAGGCCCAGGGGCACAGGAAAGGAGTGCATGGGTTCCGAGGAAGAATTGTGAACTAGCCTGTGTATGACTAGGAGAAGACGAGGGGGAGCATCTGTTTCTGGGACTGGCTGGATCTGCTGCAGCAAATCTGGGGCTGCTGCTGAGTGTGCAACGGTTGTGAGTCCTGAGATAGGGTTCCTACAATGTTCAAGACAAAGGGCCGTAGAGCACAGGGCTACACTGAGTGCTGGACAAGGAGCCAAAGAGCAGCTGTCGTACAGCAGAGCAAAGTTCTGTATAGCACAGTAAGCTGTTTTACTAGCATCCAATAGCCTGTGCTTGGGAAAGGGTGCAACAGCTGGATCACTAAGTCATAGAGTAATTCAGATTGGAGAGACCTTGGGAGGTCACTGGTCCAACCTCCTGCTCAATGCAGGGGCAGCTGTGGGGTCAGACCAGGCTGCTCACAGCCTCATCCAGTAGCGTCCTGAAAAGCTCCAAGGAGGGAGGCTGCACAACCTCTCTCGGCAACCTGCTGCAATACTGGATGGTCCTCACAGGGAAAAAGCTTTCCCCGTTGTCCAGCCTGAAGGTCTCATTTCAGCCGATGCCTGTGGTCTCTTCTTCTCTTGTTGTGCACCACTGTGAAGAGCCTGGCTCCATTTCCTCAAGAGCTCACCATCGGTGCTGGCGGCTTGCTGTTAGGTCTGCAGCCTTCTCTCCTGAAGGCTGAGCAAGCCCCGGTCCCTCAGCAGCTCCTCACAGGGCAGGTGCTCCAGCCCCTGACCGGTGCAGTGGCCGCCCCTGAACTCGCCGCAGTTTGTCAAGGTCCATATATATATATGGACCAAAATATATATACCGGGGGTCCAAAACTAGATGCGGTGTCTAGATGTGGTTTAGCAAGGGCTGAGTAGAGGGAAGGATGATGCCTGCCCTCGACCTCCTGGCTGTGCCCTGTTCGCACCAGCCAGGGTGCTGCTGGGCTCTCCTTGCTGCCAGGTGCACTGTGGCTCATGTCCCGCTCGCTGCCCACTCAGACCCCCAGGACATTTTCCCCGGAGCTGCTTCCCCAGCCTGGCAGTCCCGGCCTGTGCTGTTGCAGGGCTGCTCTGCTTCCCAGAGCAGGACTTGGCGTTTGTCCTTGCTGAGTTTCGTGCGGTTCCTGTGGGCCCATTCCTCCCTCCTGCCCGAGGCCCTCGGGGTGCAGTCCCGCTCTCGAGCGTGCCAGCTGCTCCCCCCTCCCCAGGCTGGTGTCATTTGTAACCTTGACCAGCGTGCGCTCGGTGCCTGCACTGGCTCATTGCTGAAGATGTTAAGCAGGAGAGGTCCCCGGGCTGGTCCCTGTGGTGCTCCACTTATCACCTGCCTCCAGGCAGAGCACAGCTCGTGAACCACCACCCTCTAAGCCCAACTCTCCAACCTGTTTTTTACCCACCCGGTTGTCCAGCCCTCCAAACCGTAACATCCTGCCCTGGGTATGAGGGTGGTGGGAGAAGGTGTAAAAATCCTTCTTAAAGTCAAGGCAATTGTTATCCACAGCTGTCATCCCTTCAACCACAGATCCCATCATTGCATCACAGAAAGCAAAAAGGATGGTCGGTCCATGCTGGCTGTTTTCCTCCCAGGCTCCTCCATGTGGCCAAAAACATGCTCCAAGAGGACTCGCTCCATGATTCTTCCGGGGGCTACAGTGTTGCTGACAAGAGTGTAGATCCTTAGATCATCCTTTTGGCCTTTTTTGAAGGTGGGGTGCAATATTTGCTTTCCGCCAGTTGTCACGGATCTCCCCTGATCTCCACCACATTTGGAAGAGCAGCCCTGCAAGTCCATTTCTGTCAGCATCCATTGATGCAGCCTGTTGGGTCCCATGGATTCGTATGGATCAAGTTCACTGAAGAAATCTTGATTCAGTCTTCATCCCTGTCTGGTAGCTCTCTGAACCCTTTCAAAAAGCATGGAGGCCTGGGAGACCTTGTTGGTGAAGGCTGAGGTAAAGGAAGCATTGAGTGCTTCAGTCTTACCTGTGTCTCCTGTCACTAAATCACCCACCACATTCGGAAGTGGGCCCTTATTCAGCCTTCTACTACCAATGGAGTGGTAAAGGCTCTTCTTAGCACCCTCAGTTTTCCCTGCAAGTCTCAACCCCCCATGAACATTGACTTTCCTGACACCATCCCTACATGCCTGGGCAATGTTTATAAATTCCTCCTTTGTAGCCTGCCTCTGCATTCACCTCCCATATGCTGCATTTTTGCATTGCATCTTAGCCCTAAGGTCCCTGCTTAGCCAAGGCCGTATGCTGACATGTGGCCTTGTTTTCCTGAGTACTGGGATGGAGTGATCTTTTGCCTGGAGTATGCTGTCCTGAAGGCTTGCCAGCTTTCCTGAGCTCCCTTGGCCTTCAGAGCTGCCTCCCATGAGATTCCTCCCACCTACCAGTTCCCTGTATAAACTGAAGTCTTGCTTGAAGTCCAGAGTCTGTACTCTGCTACTCTCCTTCCTCACTCCCTTTAGGATCCTGAACACTACTACTTCATGGCCACTACAGCCAAGGCTACTGCTGATTACCACATCCTCAGCCAGTTCTCCCTTGCTAGTGAACAGCAGATCCAGCTATGTGTCACCCCTGGTTGGCCTGGGAAAATGAAATTCTTTGTGAGACCCAGGGCCTGTGATCCAGAGGCTTCCCTCAGGTACTGCTGCCTCCTTGGCAGCTTCAGCTCAGGGATTTCCTGGCCCAGCATTGACGTCCTTGTGTTTAAAGCCTTTAGTGGATTTTTCCCTGTGAATGTGGGTAGTTGCTTTCTGAATCTACACAATTCGATATCGCTGTGCCCTGAAGCGAGGAATTCCACATTTTTTGCATTTTTGTTGAACCCTGTACTGCCAGCGCACCCTCACAGGTTGAGGCCATGCTGTGCTGCCCTGCAAGGGGGAAGGCAGACATGAAGAGAGGTCGAGTGCCTCAAGCCCAGGCTATGCTCTCCCACCCATGGTCAGGTGCTGGCTCTGCACAGCCACAGCAGAACTGTGGGGCACCACTGTATGGCCGGGGTACATCCTGGGTAAGGGGCGGTGGAGGAAGCTGGCGATACAGGAAGGTGACGGAGGTGTCACTGGGGGTGACAAGAGGAAGGCACCAGTCCTAGTGCCCATGGAGCATCTGTGTGAGGCCTGGGACATGGTGAAGCTCTGTGGGGCACAAGAGGCAGGTAGGGATGGGGTGTGCTATGGAACATGGGAAAGGTGTAGAAGCCTGTTGCAGGCCAGACCCGGCCATGGCTATCACGTTGTGCAGTGCTGGGGGACACCAGTGCTGCCCTGGGCTGGTGGGCTCTATGTGAGGCTGTGTGAAGGCTGGCCTATCCCAGGAGCATGCTGTAGGCAGAATGAGAGGACAAGGCATGGAGGGAGAGTAATGCTCCATGTGCTGTGCACAGCTGCAGCAGGTTCCAGAGAAATACCGTGCTTGCAGCCAAGCACATCTTAACAAGGCCGAAAGACAGGCGGGAGCATTGGCCCTTGCTGCTCAGAAACCCTGGCCTCATTCTGGACTTGAGCAGGATGCTCTGCAGGACCCTGAGCCTCAGTCTCCCTCTATCTTCAAGACCAAGGAGCTGCTGTGGTCAGAAGCCCATCCCATGTGCAATAGCAGGATGCATTCTTGCAGCCGTTATCTCCTGATGGCAAAGGATTTCCCTTTGGAGAATGGGGTCCTACGGGATAGAACAGGAAAGCGACAGGCCAGAAAACACTCTGACCGTGCAGCTGGTTTATCCAGGAAGGGGATGGGTTGCCTGGTCCACCCACCAATACCAATACAGAGAGGGGTTTCTGAGAACAACCACCCCTTAGTCTTACAAGCGCAAAATCAGACTCAGGTAGTAGCAGTGATCAGAAGTAGGTCTTCAACAGAAAACGTAATGAACCATAGAAACAATTCACCATAGCTTCCTTCTCACTACTGATCTGGCTGGGTCTGTGAATGGGAACATCTGGACTCTTGATGTCAGAGCTCCAGGGTCACCGCACTCCCTGCCTCACAGAGTACCCTCTGGAGTCCCAACATGGGGAGAGAGTGCTGGGCTCTGGCATCACTGCTGACAACATGACACAGAACGTTTTCACCCAATATGGGGAGTCTCCCTGCACTTGTGCTTTGTGAACACTTCTGTTCTTGGCACATGGGATTGCAGCTGTGCATACTGTAGTCTTGGGCAGAAACACAGCATGCACTTTGCCTCTGCACATTGTGCCTGGCGTATCTGTGGTGATCCTGCAAGCTTGTGCAGGTGTCTTGTGCAGATAGGGTGACCCCACCGCTTTGCCCACTTCTTGTATCTGCATGCTGACCCTGAAAGTTCATGCAGGTGTCTTTTTCTTAGCTGCAGCTTTCTCCTTCTCTCCTTTCTCCTCACATAGCTTCTCCTGGGAACAGCCAGCCTTGGCCCTGCAGGATGTTCAAAGTCAGAGGTGAGGGTGCTGTAGGGGTTCCATTCAGGCTCGGAGCTCTGACTCCTGCTCCCACGTATTCAAGCAGCAGGCCTTGCACAATCCCGAATGGAGTGTTTCCTGGGCTGTCCTATAGACAGCTTGACCCCATTTCCCTCTTATTTCTCAGGGAAACATCAGGAGCCTCATAAGTAAGCTACAGTAAAATCAGCTGTTGATCCAAGATTTGGGGTGGGTGCTAAATACAGAGCCTGGGGCTGCCCTGCACTAGCTTCTAGAAAAGTTCCTAGAAAAATTTCCAGGAGTGGTGAATTCACCACAGGCCTTGATGAGCCCATTTGGTGGTTAATTATCTTCACAGCTAAAAATGTGCACCATGTCCCAGACTGCATGTGCTCTGCAGTCTGCAGCCGTGGGTCCCAGCTACACATGCCAGCTAGACTGATGTGTCTGCCATACCTGGTGGCTGAACAAACCCTGTGCTGCCTCTCAGAGAAGGCCCCAGGAGGCATCGCCCCAGCTGCAGCAGGGATCAGGCCAGCCCCAGCCCATGGAATGCACACAGAGGACATCAGCAGTCCGCAGGCACTGCCTGCCTGTGGGCAGGAGAGCTCGGGCTGAGGGGATGCGCCAGCCACAGCCCCACTCCCTCCCCACACAGCGGCAGAGATGCTAAACAAACTAGCCAGCTGCCCCTCACTGAGCTAACACAGTTAGCTGCTCCTTCAGGTGTTTTGTTGTTCCTGTGGCTTTTCCCTGAGCACTAGTTTAGCACCACCCTTCCAAGTGAGATTAGAACCAGACACAAGTCTCCTGTAGCAGTTGCACCAGTGCTGGTGTAGCAGTGACATGACCTCTCCTGGACCCTGTGTGGGCTTATACAGGCAGGGTTTGTGTTAGGCAGTTGGTCCACAGACAGTCCCACAGCAGGATGGGGAGGTGGAGTACCGGACACGTGAACAGGGAACTTTTCAGAGGATGCCTTGCCCTGGTTTTACAGCTAGGCTTGGCTCTGATGCCAGACTGCTGGCTCCATGAGGCAGTCTTGCAGCGACATGGCTCTGAGTACCAGGCAGCAGACAGGGAGGTGGTGCTGTATGGTATAATAGTGAGAGCTCAACTGTTTCTCCCCTGTTCCCAAAATCTGACCCAGCTCCTGTGGCAGAAAGCTGGATTTCCAGATAGCTTCCCCTGTGGGTATCTTTCTTAGGATGATGACCATCAGAGGATGGTTAAGGTGGGGAAGTGAGGCTGTTCTGGAAGCACCACAGCCCTTGGCCCGAGGAGCCTAAGGAAAATATATTACTCTGCTGCAGAGCTTGTGACTGTACAGTGTATTAAAGCAGCTGACATGCATTTTAGAGCACTTTCAGAGTGTGATAAGCAGTTCATTTTGAAGGAAAGAAGTTATAAATTTGCCACATAGAGCTTATTCCAATCACTGTGGCAGCCTATCAGTTTCAGGTGTGTTTCCGTCTGCAGTGGTAGAGAATGCTACCAGCTAAAACCCAGGCATGGCACACAACTCAAGTGTATTGGTACAGAGCTCTTAGCCCAGTAATAATATCCAACATGGAGCCATAATACAGGTAACCTGAATACAAGTTTCAGCAATGTCAGTGAGGTCAGATTTATACTCTCAAATGAGCAGCTCCACAGCAAAGGGAGCTGGGGCAGGAGGGAGGGAGGATGTTGAACTCAGGGGCTGTGATTTCTGGAAGTGCTTTCTGGCCGGGCTGCTGTCATGGCACCTGTGGCTCTTAGTGCTCTGCAGCTGGAGCAGGGCAGGGGGATCCTGTTTCCTGGCGCTTCTTCTGGCAGCTGTTGCAGGGTTGGGGAGCAAATACTCTGTACAGGGAGCATGGTGCTCATTGTAGATGTGCTCTCAGCTTCTCCCCTCAGGCATCCCCTTAGACCGCAGGCAGTAGGGCAGGAGAGCTGGTGAGGGTGTGTTGCAGGTGCTGCCTCCCGTCCTTGGAGGCTGTGGATCACAGGGCAGGAGAACTGGCAATGGGCTATCTCGGGTGCTTCCTCCCCTCCCTGGGGTGCAGAGCATATGGTCTGGGGGGAGAGAGGTCCCACCTCTACCCGATTAATTTTTTCTTCCCTGGCCCAGCTGTTCTCTGTACTCTCTCTTGTTGTTCCTCCATCTCTGAAGATCGGCTCAGTGGTTCAGGTTAGGGGCCCTGCCCGAAGGAAAGAGCTGTTTGCAGCCCCCAGCTGGGCCCTTTCCTTGGCGCGTGTGCAACGTTCCTGTGCTTCTCGCTCACGGGAGCCGAGGCCCCAGCGCTGCTGCTGGGAGGAGCTGTGGCTGATGAGGCCTGAACTCCACTTCACCCGGGCCTGGCCCAGCTGCCTCCCTCCTGGCTCCGTCCCCTAGCTTTGTTCTCTGTGCAGAGCTCCCAGCTGGTGGATGAGCCATGGGCAGTGATGCTGGGGTCAGGGGGAAGGAGCTGTTTTCTGCTGACCTGAGCTCTGCAAGGAGCCCAAGGAGGAACTGAGGCCTTGCAAGCAGGGAACAGTTTTAATCCTCCTGCTGTGTCTGTAACTGCTAATGCAATTCATGTGCCTCATGGGCCCTGGCTGTCACAGGGCAATGCCACCCTCAGTTATCATTCTCGGGCTGCTGGGCACCGAGCTCTGAGAGCAGGACAAAGCCAGGGTCATGGTGAAAAGGGGGTTGTTGTTCTTCCTGTCTTGTCTGAGGCATCTTTGCAGAAAAGAAGGAGCAGAGGGCCAGGGGCAGCTGCTGCAAAAGTGTGGGTTGTCCCTGGCTGGCTGATCAAGCAGGGTGCAATGGGCATGCTTGGCTGCTAGATCCTTGGCATCTGCGTGAGTCTTGGCCTTTCTGCACCCCCTCTCTGTATGGCCTTTCCCTTTGCTAAGGCAAGTCTGTTGACCTGGGTCATGGATGTTGCCCCAGGGGTGCAAGAAGGGAGGTATCACCTGAAACAAGGCACCTCTGGTGGTGCAGGGACCCATGACAACACTGTAGATAGGAAATCATGGTGCAGCTCTTGCAAGTCTGCAGTGCTGTGGTCCCCCATGTCTGTGTCCCCTCAGGGGGACCGGGCCAGCATAAGCTGATCCTGGAGTGCCCTGCAGCTGCCTGCAGCACTTCCCAGGGCACTGTCTGCAGCCCGTGATCCCCTGGGAGGCCCTGTCCTCTTGGAAGGAGGGCTGCAGAGGAAGTGGTGGCTTGTCTGGGACAAGAATCGCAGGGCTGAGGTGGTAACTGTCAGTCTACTTTACTATGGCCAGCTTTGAGGACTGTGCAGTGGTTGTGGGCCATGGAGCAGAGGGCAGCACTGGGTTGTGGAGATGGTGGTGGTGATGGGCTGGGTCTGGCTGGTGGTCTTCTCTGTGATGCTGGCCCTGCTCATGTAGTGCCTTCCCTCATCCAGGTGACAGCCACTGATGCAGACAGCGGCACTTTTGGCTCCCTTTCCTACTCCATTGGTTCTGGCATCGGCAGTGTTGTCCCCACGCAGTTCAGCATTGACAAGCACACGGGGCAGCTGTGCACTGTGCAGCCTCTGGATCGTGATGAGGGCACGTCTGCCTATGATTTTACCATCACTGCCGTAGATGGGGTGAGTGCTGGAGAGGCCGCGGGGGATGCGATTCTGCTGACTCAGCGCTGTGCAGGGGATACTGTTGTCCTTGCCCCTGCTCTTGCACCATCTCTGATCTGGTTCTTCCACAGGGTGGCCTGAACTCCATGGTGTATGTGAAGGTTTTCCTGGAGGACATAAATGACAACCGGCCAGTGTTTTACCCGCTGGAGTATGCTGCCAGCATCAGCACACAGAGCATGCCAGGTACAGCTGTGCTGCGTGTTACTGCCCACGACAAGGATGAGGGGCTGAATGGGAAAGTGACCTACCGCATTGTCCTGGGAAACTCACCCCCTCTCTTCTCCCTCAACAAGGACACAGGTGAGAGAGCTCGGAGGGCAGCCAGAATAGGCAGCAATCAGAGCAGTGGGGTGCAGGCAGGTGTAAAAGCCAGCCTGAGGGTCACTGTTTGGCCATCTCAGCAGTGCAATCTGCCACCAGAATACATCTGTTCCGCTCCCTGCCACATCTTCCCTGCCTCAGCTTCTTGAGCCTCTGGCAGCCCCTTCCCAGACTGAGTCTCTGACCTCTTGTTTCTGCTCCCTGCTCTGTTCCTCATTTGTCTGTCTTCCTTCCTCTCCCTCATTCCCCATCGCTCACTCACTGTGCCTTTCCTCCTGCATGCTGCTTGCTATACCATCAGGCTGTATCCTGTTTAGTTTCTTGTCCCTGCCCAGTTCCCTTCTCTCCCCTGCTGAGTTTACTCTCCTTCCCTACAACGCTCTATTGCGTTTGGTCCCACCTTTCTCACTGGCTGCATCTGCTCTGCCTTGCTTTGGCCACCAAAGCCAGAGCAGTTTGTGCTGGGGAGGTGAGTACATGGGTGTGTGGTGCCAGGGGCTCTCAGCAGGACGGGAAGGTGTCCTGTGCTCAGCACAGGCACTGGGGTCTCTCCACACTGGTCCCCAAGTTCCTGGAATGTGATTGGTATGAGACAGGCCTACCAGCCACCCTAATCCAGGGCCGTCTCCTTTGTAGGGCCTGTCAAGGATGGTCCTTCAGTTCTACATCTCTTCCAAGAGCCTCCCCACAGTCCAGATCCCACCTGCTGTGTTGTGACCCTCACCCTGTGCCCCACATCGGGAGCCCTATTCCCTCCTTTCCCTCGCCCAAGACCTGCCCTCTGGCTCATTTCCCCCAGCCCTTACCACTGTTTAGCTCAGGGCTGTGCTTAAGGTTGAGAAAGGAAGATTTGGGGAGGCTTTCCCAGGAGGGTTCCTTTCCTTTACTCCAGTTCTTCCGTGGCAAGCTCCCCGCTGTGAAGCACACATTGTTTGCTGCCCCCTTAGGTCTTTCTTTTCAAGCTTATGGTCTGGCCTGTTCTCTTGGTGCCAGAGGACAGGCAGGGGTGCAGGCACAGTGGCCTCTAAACTGATTTCTTCCCTAGGTGTCATCTCCCTCTCATGGTCCCTGAGTGGTAAAGCCAACACCCTGGTGCAGCTGGTGATCTCTGCACAAGATGGTGGGGGCCTACAGGCACAGCCAAATGCCCAGGTGAACATCAGCATCGTGGAGGGCACGGTCTCACCCCCTGTCTTTGAGCAAGCTCAGTACTTCTTCACAGTGCCTGAGGACATGCTGCAGGGTGCCAGTGTGGGGGCTGTCCGGGCACAGAACCCTCCAGGTATGGGCTTGCCCCTTTTGTATGCAGTCTCTTTCCCTGTCTGTGCATCATCTTGAATGTCTAGTATCACAATTCCTCACAGAACAGCCCTGTTCCGGGAGCTCCGTGCATGCACAGAGGCATGCACATCCAAACATGCACCCGTGTGATTGTCACTCAATTCAGTGCATGCTCTCACACATGTGCTTACACATGTGTACCCACACACTTGTGCCCATGCATCTGTGCATACATGCACGTGTACACAGTGCTACTGTACACCTCCCAACCAGTCTGCCGCAGACAGCACTGCCCAACCCTGCTGCTGTCTGTAGGGGGCTGAGGAGGTGAGCTGGGTACACAAATCATTCTTCCTGTCTTCATTTCCTTGTCTGCAGGTCATGCTGATGACATCTTTTATTCCATCTCCTCGGGGGATCCTCATGGCTACTTTTCCATTGACTCTGCTTCTGGGCAGCTCCGCACCAGCCTGCCTCTTGATCATGAGTCCCAGGCAGTCCTCATTCTGGATGTCCAGGCCCGAAGTGGTTCACCTCCTGCCTATAGCAACACACGCGTGAAAATCTCTGTGTCAGATGTGAATGACAATGTGCCAGTGTTCCCAGCCCCCTCCGACTCCATTCTCCTGCCAGAGGCCACAGAACCTGGGACTGCAGTGTACACTTTGCAAGCCGAGGACCGTGACAGCGGTGCCAATGGTCAGGTGAATTTTGAGCTGCTGTCAGGAGGTGATGGCACCTTCAGTGTGGAGCGCTCATCAGGGGCAGTGCGACTGATTGGGGCCCTGCAATATGAAGCCAGCACGGCCTACAGGCTGGCCATTGTGGCCCGGGACAATGGCATTCCCCAGCTCAGCTCCACGTTCACGCTGCTGGTACATGTGCAAGCCGAGCATGACAATGGGCCCATCTTTGACACACTCACCTACCGTGTGGAGGTGCAGGAAGGTGTGCCTGTCTCCACCCGCTTCCTGCAGGTGCGGGCACTGTCACGCGATGCAGAATCCATGACCCTTACCTACCACTTGCGTGCAGATGGGGATGCTGCCAGCTTTGGCATCATGCCTGAGAGTGGTTGGCTCTATGTCAAAAGCGCACTGGACCGGGAGACGCGGGACCTGTATGTGCTTACAGTGCTGGCCTCGGCAGGAGGCAGTGGTGCAGGGGGGGAAGCCCGGAAAACAGGCACCAGCACTGTACGGATCAGCATTACCGATGAGAATGACAACAGCCCCCGGCTGAGTGAGGAGCGTTACTTCTTCACTGTTCCTGAGAATCAGGCTCCAGGTAGCAGTGTAGGGAGGGTGATGGCAAGTGACCGGGACGCTGGGCAGAACAGCCGGCTCACCTACCGCCTGCTCCAGCATGATCCCAACTTCCTTATCCACACACAGACAGGTGAGAGACTTCCTAGGATGGGGCTGGCTGGGGAGAAAGCCCAGGGCAGATCAAAAGTGATGCGGACCAGGCCAATGCCGCAACAGAATATTCATCTTCCTACCCCTGCGGTGCTGGGCTTCCCAGCAATGTGCCTGAGTACAGGCTCTTTAAAGCAGTTTTTGGGCTGAGCTGTGTCCCACTTCTCCCTCACAGGGGAGCTCAGCACCAAGCATAGCCTGGACCGGGAGCAGCAGTCCAGCTACCAGCTCTTGGTGATTGTGCAGGATGGGGGAGCACCACCCCGCAGTGCCACAGGAACCATCTATGTCACTGTGCTGGATGAGAATGACAACGCTCCTGCTTTCCTTCATGTGGCCAGTGGTCAGGAGCTGCCTGTGCAGGTAAGGGCGGCAGGCTGGAGCCCTGGTGAGGCAGGGGTGTGATAGCCTCTGGATTTGGGGGCAGGCAGTTCTGCAGGCGGAAAGGGAGTAGGCAGGGGCACCCAGGGGGATTTCAGGGTGGGAGGTAAGCAGGCACAAGTTGTGTCCATGCAGCAGCCAGGGCAGTCTGGTAAATCTGATTGAGATGCGTTAAGATGGGCATGTCCTTGGGAAATACGGACATCCCTGTGCACAGAGCAGGTGAGGACTGCAGAGGGCTCTGAGACCGAAAGGACTGACCAGCAGGCAGATGCTCTTGGCTCACACGTGACTGCAAGGAGGGAAAGAAAAAGGGAGCCCTAAACCTGACCCCGAAGAGCCAGGGGTAAAACACTTGCGAGCAGGGGGGCATGGGGTGCCGTTAACTTCTAGGTCTCAGGACTTTTGCTATAGCCACTTGGCTTTCTGGGAGGTCAAGAAAGCACTGCCCAGCTGGACTTCACACTTGCAAGGGTTTTCTGAGAATCCACTGTGGGTCCCAGCCCAGTTTTCCCTCTCAGCACTGTGTGGTGGCAGCAGTCACCCAGGCACTGAGTGTGCTGCAGATAGAGTTATGTCTGTGCTGCTCAACAGAAGTGGGTGAGGACCAACCTCCACCCCCAGCTGGCTGCATCTGCTCTGCTGTGGCCCCTGTGGAGTGGCACATGTGGCGAGGGCTTGCTGGAGCTGGCTGAGTGGCACTGGCAGCAACGGAGCAGGATGGGCAACCGAGGCCCTGTGCTCATCTCTTCTGCACAGAGGGGGGAGAACCTGCAACTGAAAGGATGTGCTTGCTCTGCACGTTGCTGCACTTCAGGCAGTGTGCTCAAAGCCACTTGCACTGTGCTGGATTTTAAATATCATGTTGATGGCAACCTTTCTCTGTTGCAGGTCCTGCCTGAGCCGAACACCAGAGACAGGTCAGAGCAGGCAGGACTGTGTTGGCAGGTCAATGCCGCACCTGGGTGGCCATCAGCACAGGACACTGGGGACGCTCTGCAACTCCAGTCAGGCCTCCCCTGTTCATTCCTTTTTCCCTTCCTGTTCCAGGTCGCAGCCATCCCTTGCCCAGCCTTCTTCTTGCATGTCCAGCTGGCAGTCTCTGCTTGCAAAACTGTCTGGCAAGGCTTGGCCTGGATGAAAGCATCACTCAGGGCCTGGTGGAGGCAGAGGAAGGCAAAGCTAGTCTTGTCCTCTCTCTGAGCAAGGCTCTGGCCTTTGAGTCACTCCTGCAGGCCAGAGACCAGCCAGCCGTGGCATTGCTGAGTCTGCAGCTGAACAGGCTCTGCGAAATGGCATGCTCACGCCCTGTGTCTGCAGTCTGCTGACTTTCCTGTCTGCTCTGCGGGGACACCCGCAACACACTCGCACAGCAGGCTCTGCAGTTGATTCCAGTGTTTGGGGGCATGAAATGCTGGCAGTGTCCTGCTAGAGCTCAGGAGGTCTCTTCTCCTACAAAGGTACCACAAAAGCGTATGAATCTTTCAGGAGACAGAGCAAGGTGGGGACAGATTTAGAGTCCTGAAGGCAGGTAAATGGTATGACAGTACTGAACAAAACAGATACCTGGGGACTTTGGTTTGAAGCTCTCCTGCTAGCAACACTGGTAGGGAAGGGTGAAGCACAAGAAGAGGCCACTGTTAACCATGATTTAGGTGTAGAAGAAAGGCTTGGAGGGAAAAGTAAAAACTGAACGAGAAATGCAAAGCTCAGTGATTTATTGCAGATCTGCCCAGTGAAGTATTCAATCGATGTTCATTAGGCAAAGCAGCGGGAGGTTTCTGTATCAGCACCTTGCTTTAAGCATCAGCTAGAGGGGTATCTCCCACTGTAGGGTTGCAAGACAAGCTTGTCAAGCATATTGGTAACACACTGGCAGAACCAGGTGGTGTTCACACAGGAACTGCAGTAGTAATGGATCCTCCCAGGGAATGATCACTAGGAAAGGGGAGAGGGAGCAAAGGGAAGGAAGAAGTGGTCTGTTTTCAGAGAGGGGGGATGTCACTGGTGGGTGCCTAGGACTGCTGCTGGTACCCTTGCTATTTAGCATTTTCGTATATCCTCCAGAAGAGGCGATTGTTAGCTGATGTTATTGGTCTATTCATAGTAATAGAGATGAGAGCTCCCTGTGAAGAGCTGTAGAAGGATCTTCTTTTACTGTTCAATTAGGAAAGAAGATGGGAGATGAAATTCACTGTTGCCAACTGGAAAGTGACACACATGGCAAAAAAAAATATGAATTTCACTTAGACAGTGGTGGGCTCTGAACTGGCTACTTAAGTTTAGGGAGAAGACTGGGGCATCGTTGTGAATGCTTTGTGAAAACATCAGCTCAGGGCTCAGCTGCAGTCAAAAAGGCAAATCAAATGCTGAGTTTTATTAGAAAAGGAACAGAGGATGAAAGAAAACATCATTACCCTACATCTCAAATTCTGCACACGCTTTCTGCCCAGCCTCCATTCCGCTAAGTAAGCAGTAGTGCTAGAAAAGGTTCAGAAAAGGATGTTAATGTGATCTCCAGTAGATAATGGTTTCCATGCAGAAAGAAAATACTTGAACATTCTTTGGCATGGAAGAAACTGCAGGAATATGACAGAGGTGTGCAGTGAATGGCACAGAGAAAGTAATGGGAAAATTAGAAGTTGCTTTTTTGCAACACAAGACCTAGTCAGCTTCATAAGAAATGACCAGACAGCAGGTTTAAAGTAAACAAAGGCAGTACTTTTTCATGCAGAACATAATTAAATTGTGAAATCATTGCCAAAAGTTGCATGGGTTCAAAAGTAGATGAATTCATGGAAAGAAAAAAAATCCATCAAAGGCTGTTGAACAAAAATATGATCTGTGGCTCAGGAAGCGACTTAGCCACAGACTGCTGGAAGCTGGAAGGTTTCACAGGAGGATTATTCCATACATACCCTATTTCTTGCATCTTCTCTATATATCTGCTGCCAGCCACTGTCAGAACTATGCCAGTGATTGAGATGGCTCTCTGATCTTTGGACCAAGCTGGTATTTGCAACAACCTTCTTGGAGGGTTGGACAGCTGACCTGGACAAGCCTGCCTCGTAGCAATTTTACTAAGGCTGAGGTTTTTGCAGAGGCAAGACCACTTCTATTGCTGTTTATTCCTCTTTTTGTGCATCGGAAATGGCATTTGTACATGGAGGCTGTGTGGAAGCTGCTCGTTTAACTCCTCTGCTGAGTCACTGCTTTCCTCAGATGGAGTTTGATTCCTTGTGGAAGAGGAGGGTGACCATACACAAGAAGCAGGAGCCCCTTATATCCTGGTTGAGTGTGATTAGGGACAGCATGAGGGGCAGGCCCTGTGCCAGCCTGTTACAGAGGAGGAGTTGGAAGGGGCCTCCTAAGCATGGCCCCGCTCAGAGGTGTCCACGCAGACACTCCTTTTCCTAAATGGCCAAGCTATATTTAGAAGGTCTTCTGCCTCCATCACTGCTGTGAAACGCTGTTGCAGATTCCTTGATCTGGTAGTTAGAAACCATCTCAATTTCCAGCCTAAACTAATTTCTGACCACTTTATACTCATTTGTTCTTGTGCCAATATTGTGTTTTTGCTTAAATAGCTCTTCTTTCTCCTTGGAATTTCCCTCCCCTTTCCCCAGTGTTTACAGAGTGTAGTCACATCACTGCTTGGCCTGGCTAAACAAGTCCAGCTCCTCTGGTCTCCCCTCCCCGAGCGCCACCAGCATGGTGCCAGCAGCTTGTGCAACAGCATTAACGCTTGCCTCCTCTCAGGGGCTTGCAGCCTCTTTCCTTGAATTCTTGCTCGGATTGTCTTTCTCATAAATGCGTTAAAGTGGTATCACACGGAGATCACCTAGCACAGCTGGATCTGTGAGGATGATTTGTGCTGTGGGATGTGCTGATAGGATGTGAATTTGAGGTCTGTAACCTCAGGATGTGAATTTGATGTCTTCTGGTGTGGAAGGGACCGCAGAGTCTGTGCCAAGTGGGGAACCTGCTCTACCAGTGAGGTGTGGGTAGGTGCAAGGAGTCTGTGCTGGAGGAGAGACAGGTCTACCAGCAGGCATGGGTTGTTTGCTGAGGGTACTCCCAAAAACTGACAGGTGGTGAGGGGCAGTAATGGGGATGCATCCATTTCCATAATTATCCAGGAAGGGTGCTTGCATGCAGTGCTATTACATGTGGTCTCTGTCAGGAAGCTGGTAACTCACCTCAGAATGTGGGGTTAGCTGAGCACGTGCATAATTAATGTCTTGATGGTACTGTGATGCACTGCCATAAAATGGTGGTCTTAAGTGCTTGCAGACAGGCAGTCAGCAATGCTAACCAGGCACAAAGGAGAGAAGGGAAAAGCCCTAAGAGTCCAGGTGTCCAAGCCCAGGAAGAACAGCCAGACGCATTTCCAGAGATCGCAAACCTCCCTGGGCTGGCTGGTGGGAACTGAGGAAATCACCTTCCATTGCCAGGGTGACTGGCGTCTGAGCCTGTCAGCTCTCACACCTTGCATTTGCAGCTGACGGGGGCTCTATTGAGGGCAGAGAGAACCAGGACTGTTGTGGAGCCCTTGATTTTCCTAGCTGTAGAGGCTTTGGATGTAACGTGGGTGAAATAGCGTCCTCCCATCACCCTGCAGCTCACTGCTGCAGCATGCCCCAACGCTGCTAAGCTGGTTGTTAAACAGGACAGAATGGGAGGAGGGCTAGCAAGGCAGAAACTGCCTTGGCCAGCTTTGCTGCGGACTTCATGTTGTCCAGCCTCAGGCACAGCCTGAGGGTCTTACTGGGGGGGTCTGTGCCTTGGGTGAGGTGCAGGGCTGGGGTAGGAAGGTGCAGATCCTGTACCGTGCTCAGGGGTTTGTGGGGGTGGTCTGAAGGGTGCCCTGTGCCACTCAGCTGCTCCCTGGGCTGTGCTGTAGGTGCTGGAAGAGAAGCCGTCGGGACTTCTAGTCGCCTCCCTGCAAGCCAAGGACCCCGACGAGGGTGAGAATGGGACCATCATCTACTCACTGATAGGTATGAGCTGCAGAACTGACTGATTGATGCTGCTCTCTGCCTTGCAGCCATCACCCTTGTGGGCAGATGGGTGCCCACTGCCGAAGCCCTGCCACACCACTCTCCCTCCTCCATCCCAACCTGCCCCCTGCCTTCCCTCTTCTCTGCCTCGTCCTGTAGCATTTCATCTTCTTTCTGCAGGAGCCTGGGCAGAGCGTTTCACACTGCACATGGCTACTGGAGAGTTGCGGACTGCCACTGTTCTACGCCGGTCTGATCGTGCTGAGTACATCTTCACTGTGACAGCCAGTGACCGGGGCACGGTGCCTCGCAGTACGTCAGCCATCATTCGCATTCAGGTATCCAGCACCCCCAGCTCCTCTTGTCCCTGCACCACCTACCCCTTGGTCACCTCTGGGAGGACACCATCCAGCTATTCGGCAGCCTTCCTCCCTACCTTCTCACCTTCCACCACCTTCATCCAAGGGCACCTTGCTCAGCTGTTGATCCACCCCTATAATCTGTGTGGAGAACCTGGGATGGCAAGGGATGGGTCTATCTCCCACTGTGCATGTTCTCATTTGTAAAGTGGTCAACAGCATTAATAGTAAGCAGTTCTGTCTTTTCCAGGCTTAGACAGCCAACCTGGTCCTAGCTATGCTGTTGCAGAGAAGACCTTAGAGGTCCTCTGCACAGAGACATTAATTCTTCCCAGCATCTACTGAAAACAGTGTTCCTGACATGCAGGATGTTCTTCACGTCTGTATAACTTTGGCACTCACTGTCCGGTGTATTGGCCTAGACATCCAAGTCCTTTCTCTCTTGCTAGTAATGAGCTTCCTTTTACAGCAGAGACTCCAGTTCCCCCCCAGTCAAGGCACTTTCACAGTACACCAGTTCACATCTTCTCGTCCCTGTTCTTGCAGTTCCCAAGGCCATTTGACTCTCCTTGTTTGATGTTCTGCTGCTTCTCTGTGCTGGCAGTGCCTTCTAACATCATCAGCAAGTTCATAACGTGCTCAGCTTTCTTTTGCCCTTGCACCTATCGAAAGTAAATGTCATCACCAAAAGCCATCTCTGCGAAGGCCCGCTAATCACTCTCCTTGAGCCAGTCGATCTTCTAGTCCTTTCTATCACACAGCCACACTGATACTGTGCCTTTCCCCAGTTTAATGAGTGATGTCTCATGTGCTGCTGCATCAGAGCCCAGCTAAAGCCCAGGCAAGCTAGATAGATACACTGCATTTCCTTTGTCCTTGAGGGGAGAAGAACTGTGTTAGCCTGACACATCTGCTTTTAGCCTTTCCACGATATGTTTTATACCATTTCCTTTTTATGCCATGTCTGTAGCTGTTCTTGTCATTAAAGTTGTTCTACAGCCTTCAAAGTGTTGAGGCCAGACTGGCAGGCTGTTGTCCCCGAAGTGCTTGCTTGCATTTCTCTACTGTAGCTATGTGCTTGACAGTTGCCCGTTTTGATACCCCTCTGAGCTGACAGTTCTGCTGTATTCTCTTTTTCCCCAGCTCCTTGACATAAGTGCACTGAGTTCTTCAACATGTTTTCCCTTCAGATAACACTATGGCTTTTCATGCATCCTCCCTCCCATCCACAGGTGCACCTCAGCCCTAAATTAACTTCAGTATCTTTAATGAAAGTAGTGATAGTATTTATCTTTGGGTCATACCGAGTTATCTTTATTCTCTGTACCTCTCATCTGGATGAGTGTTACCTCTCTTCTTGCCCACTCTTGCTTATGTTTTGCAGAATTGTTTCTGCTGGTGTCTGTTGCCTTTGCAGTATCTAACACAATCACAGACTCACAGGCTGGTTGTCGTGGGAAGGCACCTCTGGAGGTCATCTTGTCCAACCCCCCTGCTCAAGCAGGGCCATCCAGAGTCAGTTGCCCAGGACCATGTCCAGACAGCTTTTGACTAGCTCCAAGCACGGAGACTCCACCACCTCTCTGGGCAATCTGTGTCAGTGCTCAGTCACCCTCACAGTGAAAAGTGTTTCCTGATGTTCAGAGGAAACCTCCTGTGTTTCAGCTTGTGCCCATGGCCTCTGGTCCTGGCACTGAGCACCAGTGGGAAGAGCCTGGCTCCATCCTTTTTGCACCCTCCCTTCAGGTATTGATATATTTTGATAAGACCCCCCCCGAGCCTTCTCTGCCCAGTCAGCAGCTCGCTCTGTCCTTACCTTCCCTAGCTCCCCAGATGAAGCTCGCCTTTGACCCTGTCAAACCCATGCTTATCCTCAGTATGTTTTTCAGGTTGCTATTCATCTGTTAGGCCACAAGAGCTGAGACCTTGCCTCCCGAGACCTGCTCTCTGCAGGCCCCATGTCCTCCCCTCCACCAGCTCCCTGATAGGACCTCCTGGCACCCAGAACCCTGGTGCGTGCCCCTCACTGCTGCCTCTCCTCACAGGTACTGCCATCCTCCCGGGTGCTGCCACGGCCTGATGCCACTGTGGTGACCCTGCACCCTCTGGAGGGGGTCAAGCCAGGGTCTGTGATCGGCTCAGTGGCACCCCCAGATGCCCCTGCACGAGGACAGCTGACCTACACAGTGGTAGGAGGTGGTGGGGATGGCACCTTTGTGGTTGACAGTGTGACAGGGGAGATTTACGCTGCCCGGGAGTTGGACTATGAAGCTGGGGCACGGCACGTGCTTCAGGTGAGTGCTGAGGACATGCAGCATGGCTATCCCTCCAGCCGCCTGGTGCTGGTACAGATCCACGTGCAGGACTGCAATGACCAGGCACCCACCTTCCCTGAAGACCCCATTACCATCGTGGTGCCCGAGAATGCCCAGGCTGGCTCATCCATCTTCACCTTCCAGGCGCTGGATGGGGATGGTGTGGGTCCCAATAGCCAGGTGCGCTATGCCCTGCTGCACCAGGAGCCCCCCGGTGCTCCCTTCCAGCTTGACAGCCGCTCGGGGCTGCTGACCCTTCACCAAGGTCTTGACCGGGAGGCTGCTGCCTCCTTCCTCTTGGTGGTGGAGGCCACAGACCAGGCCCGCAACGTCAGCCAGCGCCGCTCGGCAGCTGTCACAGCCCGTGTATTTGTGACTGATGAGAATGACAACGCGCCCGTGTTCCTCTCACCTGCTGCCGTCAGCGTCATGGAGGACCAGCCGACGGGGTTCGTGGTGCTGCATGTGGTGGCCCAGGACAATGATTTAGGAGAGAACGGGCGTGTGAGCTATTCATTGCGAGCAGGCAACAGTGATGGCTGCTTCCACCTTAACCCCGGCACTGGTGAGGGCCCAGCAGGATGCAGGGTGGCCAGCAGGGACACTGGGAACGCGGGGGCTGAGGAGGGTGCAGGGATACATGGGGATGTAGCATGGTGCACAGGAGGGTGTGGGCTGGGGAACCTGGAGGAGGGAGATCTGTGGGACTCCGAGAGCCCTAAGCATAGCACCTGGTTGGCATGATACTGCTCTCTTGAGACCTGGCTGTCCCTGGCTCACCCCAGTGCCTGCAGCCTTGTGATAGCTCTGTGCTGGGAACAGTCGGCCCTCGTGCCATGCGGTCCCAGCTTGCCCCTCTCCCTGTGCCTGCAGGTGCGCTCTCCATTGTGCGGGCCCTGAACCGGGAGGAGGTGGTGCAGCACAACCTGACTGTGGTGGCCATGGATCACGGTTTCCCATGCCGCTCTGCTACACAGCTACTGTCCGTGCTGGTGCTGGATGTCAATGATGAGGCTCCCACTTTTGAGAAACCTGAGTATGAAGCACACATCATGGAGAACTTGCCAGCTGGCAGCCCTGTGCTGCAGGTGCTGGCCGTGGACCGGGACCTGGGTGAGGATGCAGGGCGAGGGTGAGCTGCCAAGTTTGATCAGGGGCCCTTCTGGAGATGCAGCACCTGGGACTGGGTGCACTCTGGTCCCTTCCACCTGGTTTGGAGAGCCTGGCTGACCGTGGAGGGAAGGATCATGACCTAGCCTGTTGATGAGAGATGAGCTGAATCCTGGGAGAAGCTGAGGATGAGAACAGGGAGTGTGATTCCCTCTGCTCCCCAAGACTCTCCAAGTCTTTGTTCCTTGGAGATTCCTTGGCCCATCTTCACTTCCACAAGCTGGGCTGGGCTGGGACATCCCTCCACCACACATCTTTGCCCCTGCTTTATTTGCCAGGGAGTGAGATCATCCTCTCCCACAGCCTGTGGGACACCTGGGTTGGAAGCCTGGGAGGAGGGAGGTGCAGGGCTGCGAGCCAAATGAGAGGCTTCTGGGGTTGCTGCTGGGCTGCCCTCAAGCCATGTTCCTCCCTGCAGGTGCCAATGGGCAGGTGTCCTATGGGGGTCTTTCTGGGGGACCGTTCTCCATCCACCCGCAGACGGGGCTTATTGTCACCACGCATGCCCTGGACCGCGAGGAGCAGGAGCAACACGTACTGATGGGTAGGGCTGTGCTGGTGCATGAGAGGGGTGCAGCAGGCGTGGGTGTAGGGAGCACAGGGGAGACAGATGGGTGCTCCCCACTGCTGGGGTAGGGCAGTATTGCAGGGAGGGCAGGCCATGGGAAGTGATGGGGGTTTGTGGGGCATGCAGGGTTGTTGGGTGGTTTGAGCATGCAGGAATGCCAGTGATCCCATGCCTGGCTGCCCTTGTGATTGTCTGGGCATTTGCATGTGGCAGCCTTGATAATAGCTCCCAGTCAGCAAGGTAGCCTGCAGTGCTCTTACTGTGTTCCTGCAGTCTATGCACGGGATGGTGGCCTTCCCCCCAACCTCTCCAAGGCAACTGTGCGGATAACAGTAGGGGATGAGAATGACCACGCACCATACCTAGAGAGTGAGTCCTGCTCTGTGGAGGTCCCTGAGAATCAAAGCCGCGTGGCACTTTATACCCTGCGGGCCACTGATCCTGATGGAGGCGAGAATGGGCGCTTGGAATACCATGTGGCAGGTGAGGTGCACAGGGCACTCTGTAGCTTCTTTCTCAGCAGTAGGTGAGGGCTGTTCACCCTGGGTTGCCTGTGGTGCTGGGAAGCGTCACCTGTTGCAGTTCCTGTTCCCCTTCAGTTCTCTCCTGCTCCAAACCACATGCAGCTGCTGCCACCTCTCAGCCCTCTAGTTTCTCTGCCCCCACTAAAGAGCACCCCAAGATCTGGACAGGCTGCACTTCCTCATTCCCCACGCTCTTGTCTGGTTCCCCAGGCTTGGACTAGAACCATACCTCTCTTGGCTGCTCTGACCTGTTGAATTTACAGGTTGCTAAGTGAGATCTCTCTGCTGTTATCATGGCATGCATTATCTGGGGGCTCCCTGTGGCAGCAGCACTGGCCTGTAGGCTGTTGGAGACAGTTCTTAAATGCACACACACACAGAGACCTGGACCAAGGAGGTTCAATCCCACTGGGGCCTTTGAGAGAACAGCTCATTCTACCCTCGCTACTGGGATGGACTTCATGCTGTCTTCTCTGGGCAGCATAGGGCAGGTCCTTCCTCGTACCAGTTATAGTCATGCTGTCTTGTTATTCCCTCTCTTCTTTTCCAGATGGAGACCCTGGGCAGGATTTCAGCCTAGACCCAGTCTCTGGTGTCCTCTCCACTGCACGTGCCCTTGACCGGGAGCAAGTTGCTTCTTACAGCCTCACAGTGGTGGTGCAAGACCATGGCACTCCTCCGCGCAGTGCCACCATGTCAGTGAATGTGCGGGTGTTGGACGTAAATGACAATGCACCTGGTTTTGCTCAAGCCACCTATGTGGTGGAGGTGCCAGAGGACTTGCCTGTTGGTGCCCTGGTGCTGCAGCTGGTGGCTGAGGACCCTGACGAGGGCACCAATGGGCATGTCTCTTACTACCTGGGCAATGAGTCACTTGGCATGTTCCAGGTCGAGCCGCAGAGTGGGCACATCAGAAGTGCCCAGGCACTGGACCGAGAACGCCACCCCAGTTACAGCTTCCTGGCCAAGGCTGTGGACTCAGCACCATGGGAGCCCAAGAGCGCAGCTGTGCGTGTCATGATCACAGTGCGAGATGTCAATGACCATGCCCCTGCCTTCCTGCACAGCCCACTCACTGTCAACTTGTCTCGCCACACACCGCTCAAGCAGGTCGTGGCCACCATGAGGGCAGAAGACAGGGATGCAGGTGCCAACGCCTCCATCCTGTATCGCCTTGCCACCCCCAACTCCGCCTTCGCAATCAACTCCTACACAGGGGATATCCAACTGCTGCAGCCCTTGGGCTCGCTCAGCCAGCGCCAGCGGACGCTTTTCATCCTGGCCACAGACCTGGGGCAACCGGCACTCTCCTCTACCGGTGTGGTGGTGATCCATTTGCAGGAAGAGCCCTACCGCGGGCTGCGCTTCCCCCGGAGCACCAGTGATGTGGCCCTGCCAGAAAATGCTGCTCCAGGTATCAGCTTGGCAGAGTGACCAGCAAGTGCTGGGATGAAATGGGACAGGACAGGAGGGGAGGTGGGTGCTGGGCAGGCAAAGCTGTGGGAAACTCAAACCAGGGAGCACTGCAGGGTCTTGGGAAGCCCCATTATGCTTTGGATAGACCCAAGGGACTGCAGAGTCTGACTGGTACCCAGGCTGTTCAGGGTGGTAATCCCTGTGGGTTTGCCTCAGGGTGTTCAGATCACTGTAGGCGGTCACAGGTGCCTAGTTGCTCCTGGAAGGCCTCCAGGGGTCACAGTGAGAACACACCACCCTGACCCTCTCTGCCACCTGCCCCGAGACTCTGCTGTCCCTTCACACTGTTTCACTCTCTTCCAGGCACTGCCGTGGCAAGCATCCAAGCTATGCACACGGGGGGCTCTTCTGGGCGCATCACGTACAGCATTGTCAGCGGCAACGAAAAGAATGCTTTCCTTATCCAGCCCAGTTCAGGTACAGCACCAAGACCACCTGGGGAAGCAGCAAATGGGAGGCTGCCTGTGCTCTGCCAATGCCTGCTCAGCTATCACAAGGCTCAGAGCCATCCCAAAGGCACAGGAACACAGTCTACACCTCTATACCAGTGAATTAAATAGCGTTAATATTTGGACATGGACGCTAACCTGTCATTGTCCAGAGGTTGTTAGCACAGCTCCCAGCACAATTTTGGTCCCTCCTAACTGGACCTTTCCCCAAAAACTCCTAGGCCCAGTTCAGGAGTTAGCAGAGGCCAGGACCATTGTTAAGATGCAGTCTGGGTGCAGCCCCTGCCTTAGATGGCAAGTTCAGCCAAATGACACATCCTATGTTGGGGCCTCAGAGCCAGGCACCTGGACTGCTGCGCTTTATTCTCCGGTGTGCATGTAGCTGCTGTGACTGTAGCACTGCTGTGGATTCATGGTTGTCTCTGTGTAGTCCCAAAAGTGACAATAAATGGGGAACCACTCACTGTCCAGTGAGCATACTAAGGGAGCCCTCCCTCTGCACCAAACTGTTCCCTGAGCAGTCAGGAGGTGCTGAACATATCAGTGGTGCTCGTGGGTGGCTGATAACCCAGGCAGAACAGTGAGGCAGGTTGCAGGGTGCTGCCCAGAGACAGTGAGCAAGCTGGCATTGTTTGCACCACACACTTCAAAGGGCAGCCTTTGAAGGGCTGCACATCCCTTGGCATCAGGGAAAGCCTGGCTGAGGGTTGCCTTGCTGTGAGGTTGGTGCTTGCCCTGTAGTTTGGAAGAGAGACTGGGATATCACAACCCCTGGTATCAATACAGGCTGGGGGATGAAGGGATTGAGAGCAGCCCTGCGGAGAAGGACTTGGGGATACTGGTGGATGAAAAGCTGGACATGAGCCAGCAATGGGCGCTCGCAGCCCAGAAAGCCAGTTGTATAATGGACTGCATCAAAAGAAGCGTGGCCAGCAGGTCAAGGGAGGTGATTCTGCCCCTCTGCTCCACTCTCGTGAGACACCCCCACAGCATTGCATCAAGCTCTGGAGTTCTCAGCACAGGAAAGACAGGGACCTGTTGGAGTGAGTCCAGAGGAGGGCCATGATGTTGGTCGGGGGCTGGAGCACCTCTGCTATGAAAACAGGCTGAGAGGGAGTTGTGTTGCTCAGTCTGGAGAAGAGAAGGCTCTGGGGAGAACTTATTGCGGCCCTTCGATACTTAAAGGAGGCTTATAAGAAAGGTGGGGACAGACTTTTTAGCAGGGCCTGTAGTGATAGGACAAGGGGTTTTAGACTTAAACAGGGTAGATTCAGCCTAGATGTAAGGAAGAAATGTTTTACGCTGAGGGTGGTGAAACACTGGCACAGGTTGCCCGGAGAGGTTGTAGATGCCCCATCCCTGGACACACTCAAGGTCAGGTTGGATGGGGCTCTGAGCAACCTGATGTAGCTGAAGATGTCCCTGCTCCTTGCAGGGCAGTTGGGCTAGCTGACCTTTAAAGGTCCCTTCCAACTCAAACTATTCTATGGTATGAGAAAGTCAGTCCTTGGTGCCCAGACATCAGGCTGGAGCTTCTTGTTAAAACCCCGTTCTCTTGTGTCTGCTAGATGGTTGAGTTTGGGACAGGATCCCAGGCTGACAGAGATCTTTCTGACACTGTGCTTGTGCCCTCTGCAGCCCATGGCCACTGTGCAGGTCCTTGTGAGCCACCCATGGTATGGCAATGAGTCGGCACCATGATTAAGCACTGACCACTGCAAGTCGCCCATGGGCATGGCGGGAAATGCTCAGCCATGCACAAGTACCCATCTGAAATCACAGTGCCCATGGCAGCCCACTGTCACCACGCATCCCCTCAGCTGCCGTACAGGCTCCTCAGCACTCTGCTGTCACTGCGAGCCACCCACTGCACTGTGCTCCTGCTGCAAGCAAGCCACAGCACAGGCACTGAGAGCGCTGTGGGGCAGCCAGACCAGCACACCTTTTCATGAAGGGGGTCCCAACCCCCATTGGGGCATGGCCCCACTGAGTCCTGAGGAGCCTGAGCTGCAGCTGCAGGTTTCCTGCTGCAGCCTTGCGTCATGGCAGCCAGCCAGCACCATGCTAAGCTGCCCCTGCAGGACTGCTTGCACCCTGGCTGTCCCAGAGGGCCTGATGCCACCTTGCAACGAAGCCACGTGCACAGCCTGAAATGCAATTCCTCTGTCACCTGGTGCATGCCAGCACCCAAACAGAGTAACCCCCAACCCCAAACTGAGCTCAGGAGTTGGTACTCTGCAGTTCCTGAAACCCAGAGTCAACGGGCAGGTGTACTGAAGCCCCAGTCAGGCTCACAGAGGTCTTTGACTGTGGAGACCTGTTGTGCCCAGGGCTATTCCACTTGCTCTCAGTCCCAGGGACTGCTGCATCTGAAGGAGCAACCTTCGCACACTGCCATAGGAGCATGTCTGTCTGCAGCTGCCATTCAGGAGTGAGCATTTGATAGCTATGGAGCTGGGCCAAAGCTGCTATGTCCATGAAGGCAGGGCTGACAGGGTGGCACCCTGGCCAAGTCTGTCTGGTCCCTGAGCCAGCACCTAGGTCTCTGAGCCAGCAGTCACCATGCTCCTATGTGTACCCAGGTCTCTCAGCCAAAGCCTACATGGCTGCCATTGTAGTCTGCAGGTGAAAACAACCCCAAGTGGCTCCCAGGCTGCCCATGGGGCTGCCAGAGCCATGCCGTGTCCCATCTGTCCAGTTCAGAGCCAGGCTGTGCAAGAACAGCAGGGGCAGACCTGGTGCAGCACTGCAACACTGCACCAGCTTACAGCTGAACCCTTGTGCTGACAACACAGCTGGAACAGGCCTCACAGAGCTCTTCTTCTCCCCTGTGCTTTTCCACACAGGTCTTCAGGCAGCCCCTGCACACAGGGACCGTGCTTCCCAGTGTGGGAGGCTGAGACCTGTGAAGTCAATCACACAAAGAGGTCCCCTCTCCCTGCTGTCCTAGGTAGTATAAGCAGGGCTCTGCTACACCACGTGTGGCTGTGACACTGGTCTGCATGGCAAGCTGCCATGCTGTGCTGCAGCAAGGCCTGATGCGGTCACAGAATCACATCCACCCCCTGTGATCACTGTCGTTTTGCATCCCTTCATCTTGCCTCTGCTCAAGCCATGTGTGCCAGTGGTTCTCAGAACACGCTGGACATGTCCTGGCTGCACCTCGGTTGTACCTCGGTTGCTGTGGCAATACCACTTCATCTCAATGAGGAAACATTTCCCTCGGGCAAAGTGCCCAGAATACAGGATTTTTTCCGTTAAAACATGTCCCTCCTCGATTCCCGTTTGTCTGTAAGGCTGCCCTGCTTTCTCCCAGGGCAAGGGGCTGCATGCTGCAACCAGATACGGGGTGCTGGAGCAACACAGTGAGGGAGGCCAAGGGAGGCTGGCACAGTGCTGCTCTCCTGCCCTGTGCCAGCTGGCAAGCAGTGTTACACTGAGCCCCTGTCCTTCAGCTCTGCTTTGACAATGGGCCAGTGCATGGCCACCAGTCCATGACTGTCCTCAGCCATCCCCAGGCTTATGTCCTCACCAGGGAGGACCAGAGGTGATCTTCACAGGAGCTGTGTGAGAGCTTTGCATTGGAGAGCATGCTAAAGTGCCTGCTGTGGACAAGACCAGAGCAGGGGAATGTCACAGGAGCATCCTCAGCCCCTTACTGTGGCTCCTCAGGCTCTGCTGCTTCTGTCCCAGGCAGGAACAACCGTTCAGAAGGTGGACTGCTGCTGACTGCTTTCCCTTGTATTTTCTCTGGGCCAAGCCAGCCCTGGAGGCAGGGCCTGCTCTGGCAGCCAAATGGTGCCGGAGGGGCAAGGGAGCACAGCCGGCTCCCAGCCCTTGGGTTGCAGGAGGTGAGGACACAGCCATTCTCCAAACCAGGCCGCCATGCTGGTAGCTGTAATTTGTGTTTTCCATTCCTGGACATACAGCCTGATTTCAGCTGTGTGCATTGGAACTCATTTTATCATGCAAAGCTGAGAGCAGAGCTCTTACACAGAAGCTTAAGCTTGTTCAAGGTCACATAGCTGTTGTAGATGCCTGATACTGCATCCCTGTCACCTGACCAATTCACCCGGTGGTTGCATGTAGGTGCTGAAACAAGCTGCAGAGACAGGGAGGCTCTGCAGGACTCCCCAGGGCAGGAATTCAGCCACAGGAGCACAGTTCCTCCTCATTACATTTGAATGCATGCCTGTAGGAATGCTGCCAGTCTGTATATCTTTTTGGATGGCCTCCCTTTCTTGCGTGGGACAGCAATACCTTGTCAGTACAAAGGCCCAGGTGCGCAGTGGCTCAGGAGGACAAGAATGGATGTCTGTCCTCAGACCCCTAGCAGGAGAACTGCTGGCAGCTCCCACAGTGTCTTTGTAAGGATTTGGCCTAGACTAATAGCTGCAGTTAGGTGACTTTGGCTAGGAGCTTGATGAGCTTGTGTAGCAGTATGGGGCTTGACATGGAGCAGTTCTTTTTTAAACCGGCCATGCCTCAGATGGTGTCTCCATAGTGGGAGGACTATTGCATGCTTTAATGTAAGCAGAAGCTGTCTGTCCTGAGCAAGGTGCAGGATTTATCATGCAGGGCAGCTCACTGGGACTGATGAGAAGGCTGTCAGTTTGGAGAGGGCTCAGAAGAGCTCAGTGTGTTTGTTCAGTCTATTTGAGAATGGATGGATGAGCAGAGGGATGGACTGAGTGCAAGGGAACAAAAGGGAAGATGAGGGATGGATGTGCTGGTGCATCACTCACCCCCTCTTCACTCATCCCATCCTGCTGTTTCCCTGCTCCCAGGTGCCATCTCAGTTCAGGACTCCAGCAGTCTGGATTTCGAGGCCAGCCCCCGGCTGCGCCTTGTAGTCCAGGCAGAGACAGCAGCTTCCTTCAGCTTTATGGCCATAAACCTTAACCTGCAAGATGTGAATGACAACTTGCCACGCTTCCAGCTGCAGAACTACGTGGCGTTCATTTGGGAGTCACAGAGCTATGACTCACCAGTCATCCAGGTATCACTGGGGGCACAAACAGGGACATCCGGACCCCTGGCCTGCCTCTCTGCCAGGGTGAGGGGGTGGGGGGGCTGTGCTATAGGTCTGGGACTGGCACCTATGGATAGGTCTAGCCTTGGAGGGTTGTGGTTTGCAGAGCTCCACAACTGCACTGCTGACTCTCTCCTGGGGCTTTGCAGGTCCTGGCAGATGATCTGGATCAGGGAGCGAATGGGCAGGTGACTTATGCTATCAACCAGTCCCTGCCAATGACAGGCTTGTACCACATCGATCCTCAGACTGGCACTATCACTACTGCTGCCATCCTGGACAGGGAGATCTGGTCCCAGACCCGGTGAGTGGAGACAGACTAACTTGTGCCTCAGATGGTGGGGGGGGGGCATAGCTGTGGAGCAGCATCCCCAAGGCTGCGGAGGATACTCTGCTACTTGGTGCCACCCAAAGCCATCTCAGCCCTGTCTGTAAAATGTTTTTTGCCAAACAGCAGGAACTTCAGCTTAGTGTTATCATGGGGAGCAAATGGTATTGAAGGCATGACAGATGGCCATGAGATGAGCCAGTGCTCTGTTCAGCCTGGTCTCTGCAAATCTGGGAAGATTGTGAGGGGGCAGTGGATTCTTCTGTGGTTGCATCCATTCCCTTTCCTGCCTGCTTAATCCAGACCACATATGCTCAATCCCTTCCCACTCCCATGCGTTGCACCCTTCTGCCCTGCCACACACGCTCCAGGCGCTATGCACTGCCCTGAACCCTCTTGCAAGCCCTCCTGCATTCAGTGCAGGTCCTCTGGGCCCCTCACCATGTGCACACACTCTAGACATCGTCCAGCCAGTCTAGCCACATGTATATAAGATAATGGCAAACACTACACACAATGAATTTAAGTCTTCCCCTACCCTTTTACATATGCATGGTTCAGAAGCAAAGAACAACTTCTGCCACCCCACACAGGCTATGTTCTCTCCCCCGTATGCATGTTCCAATGGCTACGTGTCTCTCTCCCCTCTTGCCAGGCATAGGGAGGCTTAGGGCATTCATTTCATTCCCATACTCATTGCCATTCCGCAAAGAGGCTCCATGCATTCCCCAACACCCAGATTACTCCAAATGCCTTTCTCCCTGCACCCCACAACATGCTTTGCCTGCACCACCTCCAACACACATTCCAGACTCCAGACTGAAAATGCTATGGGTGCATCCACTATCTCCCCTTGCAAAAGCCTCCAATCATGCATGCATCTTTTGTCTCACTTGCTCATGCCAGGGCTATGCATGAATCCACTGCCCACCACATGCTCCAAACACTTGTGCCCACACTCACTGCCTGCTCATATGTTCCGGGTGCTGGACACAAACGCACAGCCCTCCAAACACGCACCTCAAGTGTGCATCCATCTGCTGCCCTGCCCCGCCATACTCTGGATGTACACACATCCACTGCCCCACACATGCACTCCAGATGCTCTGCACATATCCATTGCCCCAGACACTCCAGATGCTGTGCACAGTTCCACTACCACATGTACACACTCCAACCCTGTGCACACATGCAGTATCCCCCCCAACATGTTCCAGATGCTGTGCATGCATGCATTGCTCCCTCACACATATGGCCACACGTCTGTGAACCTTGTGCTTGCCCACAGTTTGGTGGTAACGGCAATGGACAGAGGGACTCCGCCTCTCGTGGGCTCTGCCACGCTGACCGTTGTGGTGATGGACATCAATGACAATAGCCCCACCATCCCATTTCCCTGGGAGGTGCGGGTCCCAGAGAGTAAGTGCAGCTCAGCCCCATGAGGTAATGCGTCACTGATGGCAAAAGCCGAGGCGCGATGGACATCTGTGGGTTGGGGAGAAGCCCCCATAGAGGCTTGTCCGTTCCCTTGCCAAGGGCTGGCTTGTGCTGACCCACTGGCTGAGCTCCCCCTGAGCTCTTTGGCACTTCCCTGTGTGTGATGGCCTGGGGCTGGGGGTTGTACGACCCCTGTGCTGCAGCTGTGTCCTGAGGAAACCAGCTGAATTCCCAACTCATCCCTGGCACCTGCCCGCACTGTAGGGTCTCTGGCTGCGCACACCTGCCCTGCCTGCTCTCTGTCCTCAGCCTGTGCCAGCCTTGACCTACCCTGCCTAGTTCCCAAGACCTTCCCCTTCACCCCTAGCATCCGTTGTCCTCAGTGCTCAGGCTCTGGACTGAGCTGGTTTCCCACCACGTGAGGCAGGTCTTCTCCAAGGAGGTGGGACTGCTTGCTCATGCCTTGCCTCTCCACAGACACGCTGCTGGGCACCCAGATAGCCCAGCTGACCGGGAACGACGTGGACTCGGGCCCTGCGCTCTCCTACACGCTCATGCTGGATGGTGATGCTGTGGGCACGTTTAGTGTGCTGCGATATGGGGGACGCATTGCCCTGACAGGGCCACTGGACTATGAACAGCGCAGCCACTACACCCTCACCCTGCGTGCCTCTGACACCCGCCATGAGACCGAGGCTAACCTTACTGTCATTGTGGAGGATATGAATGACAACGCACCGACTTTCAGCCAGGGCTTCTATCAGGTACTGTGCACACAGGTGTGCCAGGCAGTGTGGACCATCCTGTGTGAGCCCCTCTGCTGCTCCTGCCTGGCTCACCTGGCCTTACAAGGCACAGAGATCCTCTTGAGGATGGGTCTGAGCCCGTCCTGGGCTCCCATCCACATCCTGACACCCATCATGCTGTCACTGTGGCATGGACAGGAGGCTGAAACCAGGCATGTAGCACTGGGATCGGCAACTGCAGGCCTGCACAGCTGCATGCAGATGGTTCATGCTGGAATAGGTGGGAAGAGTGGGAAGGCCAGAAGCGGTGGGACGTGGGTCACAACCTGGACAAGTGTTTCCAGTGAGACCTGGCCTGGGGCCCCATAAGGCAGATCACTGGATGAAAGCTGACTTGTGCAGTGTGCTGCATCTCTGGAGCAGAGGTGCAAGAAGCTGGGAAGCTACAGAAATGCTTGAAGGTTGTGAGAGCACAGACCAGTGGAACTGTCTGTTTGTACATGCTGTTTGGCACACCAAAAAGACAAGAGCTGTTTTGATTTGTATAAAATACCTTCTGTGGAGAAAATATCAGCTATCGGAATAGCAGAGCAAAGTAGAGAAAAGGATCAGGAACTCGATGCTGGAGCCAATTGGGAGTCACACTAACAAGGCTAGGTGCTGTGCACGTGGGATGGGCCCCCTCAGTGTGCCAGCCATGAGCTGGGCCACCTTGGCTATCCCTGCCCTGGCCAGCCCCAGACCTTCTGCCAGCCCTGCTGGCTGGCTGGGGAGACTGCATGGGGGACCTGGCATTGACTGGGGCTTCCTCCTCTTCCAGGTGACATTGCCGGAGCACACGCCTGCAGGCAGCATCATTCTCACTGTGAGTGCAACCGACCCAGACTCGGGGAGCAACGGGGATGTCACCTTCCGCCTGGCCGTGCCCAGCCCTGACATCGCCATCGACCCCAGCAATGGTGCGTGGGGCTGGCTGCTGTGTGGGGCCCATCTCGTGGGTTGCTCTGACAATGCCTGCAGAGGGAGGTGCCCCCATGCTGGTCCAGGCTCAGCCCCTCACCAAGTCGCTGTTTGGGTTGGCCAGTGAGGCAGATATGGTGGTGTGTCCATCGAGCGCTCCCACCACAGCGTCCCAGATGCCTGTTCCTCCAGCCAATAACCCTAACACCCTTCCCGGCTCCCTGTTGGCCCCATGCTGACTCTGGCTTTGTGCCCTCACAGGGACCCTCTTCACCATCCGGCGCGTGGAATTCGATGCCAGCCAGCCCACCCTGGACCTGGTGGTGGAGGCCCGTGACCGTGGCTCTCCCAGCCTCTCATCCTGGGCCACAGTGCAGCTCCAGGTGCTGGATGTGAATGACCACAGCCCCAGCTTCCATGTGCCACGCTACAATGCTAGCGTCTCCGAGGACCTGCGCCCAGGAACCACCGTGCTGACACTAGAGGCAGGTGATGCCGACCTCTCCCGGGAGAATGCTGGCTTTGACTACACCATCGTCAGTGGCAATGGCGGCAACGCCTTCCAGGTGGAGAGCCGGGTCTCCTGGGCAGGGGGGCATCTCCGCACTCAGGGTGCCTTGGTGCTTGTGGAGCCCTTGGACTTTGAGGCCATCCCGGTCTACAACCTCACTGTAGCGGCCTCAGACCGGGGCCTGCCGCAGCGCAGCGCCACAGTGCCTGTGCTCATCACCGTGCGGGATGTCAACGACAACCCACCCGTGTTCACCCGAGCCGAGTACCACACAGCAGTGAGCGAGAGCGCACCACCCGGCATGGAGCTGCTGCGCGTGGTGGCCCACGATGCTGACTCGGGGCCCCGTGGCCATGTTCACTACACCATCAGTTCAGGTGACCAGCATGGGCTCTTCCAGCTTCACGAGAGCACGGGGGCCCTGTGCCTGGCACGGCCCCTGGACCGGGAGGCCCAGGCACTGCATGCACTTGTGGTGCAGGCCACGGACATGCCGGGCGGACACTTTGCACTCGTACCTGTAGCCATCGAGGTGAAAGACGTCAATGATAACAAGCCGTACTTCCCAGTGGAAGTGCTGAGTGCCAGCATGCGGGAGAACCTGCCTCCTGGCACACTGGTCACCACGCTGCGTGCTGTTGACGCAGACACTGGTGTCTTCGGGGAACTGCGGTACACAGTGCTGGAGCAGCCAGTGGGGGAGCCTGGCATGGCAGAGGGCTGGGATGCCTTCGCCGTCAACAGCAGCTCTGGGGAGCTGCGCTCCCGACTTACCTTTGACTATGAACGAACCAAAGCCTTCCAACTCCTAGTCAGGGCCACTGATGCTGGCAACGCCTCTGCCACGGTGACCGTGCGGGTGCTGGTGACAGGGGAGGATGAATATGATCCCATCTTCCTGAGCCCCTCCTTCAACTTCGAGGTCCCTGAGGGTGCCCACAAAGGGCAGAGCATCGGGCGGGTGCTGGCAACAGATGAGGATGAGGGGGCTGACGGTGTCGTACTATACTCCCTGGCAAAGCCCTCACCGTACTTTGCCATCAACCAAACCACAGGCACCATCTACCTGCGTGTGGACAGCCAGCCCCAAGCCGGGGCCGGGCGTGCCAAGAGGGAGCCACGCGAGATGAGCCTGGAGGTGCAGGCACGCAGCCCCCTGCCCACCTCCCGCTCAGCCTCTGCACAGGTCACCATCGACATCACGCACACCTCCTTCGGCCTGGCTCCAGACCTCAACCTGCTGCTGGTGGCCGTGGCTGCCTCACTGGGGGTTGTGGTGGTGCTGGCTGCCGTGGCCATTGTGCTGGCACTGGTCCGCTCTCGTCATCGCCGGGGCCGTGAAAAGCCAGAGGGGGACGGACCGCTGGGCCGCATGCAGAGCGGCTCCCTGCAGAAGCTTGGCCGTGAAGAGCCGGCGCTTCCCGGGGGCGAGCACATTTACCACCAGGCCCTGCCGGGGTACGGGGGTGAGCCGGCAGGGCCCTACACGCGGGGCGGCTCGCTGGACCCCTCACACTCCAGTGGCCGAGGCTCCGCCGAAGCTGCTGAGGACGATGAGATCCGGATGATCAACGAGTACCCACGCGTGGCCAGCATCACAGCCTCCATGCAGGAGCACATCTCCGCCCGTGGCCCTGACTCTGGCATCCAGCAAGACGCCGACCAGCTCTCCGACATCTCCTGCGAGCCGGCCGCCCTGGAGAGTGCCCAGTGGTTCAAGAGCAAGAAGGGCTCCGGGCTGCTGCTGCCAGGGCCGCCCCCACAGCTGTACCGAGAAGATGGAGGAGGCAGCGCCTTCCTCGGCGTGCGCTGTGGTCTCAGCGTCTCCTCCCAGCCTCAGGACTATGCCTTCCCGGAGGATGGCAAGCCCTCCGTGGAGGGCTCACTCACTGCCATCGTGGCCAGCGACGAGGAGCTCCGCGGCAGCTACAACTGGGATTACCTGCTGAACTGGTGCCCCCAGTTCCAGCCGCTGGCCAGTGTCTTCACAGAGATTGCCCGCCTCAAGGATGAGAGCTCCCTGCGCAAGCCCTTCCCGACCAAGCCCAAGGCAGAGCCCAAGCCCCGCATCGACCCCCCACCCCTCATCACCTCAGTGGCCCACCCGGGTGCCAAGTCTGTGCCCCCCAAGCCGCCGCCGGGCAGGACCTTCCCACACCCATCCTCCCTGCGCCGCTCGCCCATCAGCCACGAGGGCTCCATCTCGTCCTCTGCCATGTCGCCCAGCTTCTCCCCCTCGCTGTCCCCGCTGGCTGCCCGCTCCCCTGTGGTCTCGCCCTTTGGAATCTCACAGGGGCCTTCAGCCTCCGCCATCAGTGCCGAGCACTCGCTGGAGCCCCCTGAGGAGGCCGAGCTCAGGATTTAGACCTGGGCCCATGGACTCCTCTGCCCCACCCCGCAGCTGTGGGGTCAGGAGCGGGGCCAAGCCCAGGGCTGCTCTGCGTGGGTGCTAATCTTGCTCTCCCAGTGCCTCGCCTGGCCTGGGACCCCCATGGGCTGTGGGTTCCCGTGTCCTTTGGGGCTGTTGCCTCCTGTCACTCCCTGCGGTCTGGCAGATTCAGTGCTGGTTTTGATGCCCTATGGACTGCTGATCTTAGTGCCAGCACCCCAGGGCGATGGTTCCTTGTACTGCTCGTGGTGTCTCAGATCAGCGCCTGGCAGGATGGTGCTTCATGGTACTCTCTGCTCTGAGAGAGGCTGGGAGCAGATGGGTGCTCCCTGCCCTGCTAGGCCAGGGTACTGCAGACCCTGCCCTTCCCCGGTCACTTGCCCAAGCCACACAGCAGCCTGGGTGCAGCAGGACGCTGAGCCATCCCCGCTGGCCCCTTCCCCGCGGGAGGTCACAGGGCTGGGGAGGAATGCTCCTGGGGCAGGGATGCACTGCTCAGCAGGTGCAGCCACAGCAGCCTGCCGGCCTGCCCATGCTCCCTGCAGGGACGGGGGTGGCTGAACCTGCTTCCTGATAGTGAGGGGCAACCCATCCCAGGTGAAGCTGGAGTGGGAGGAGGAGGCAGTGCCCACTTTCTGCTTGCCTATCCATGGCTGGTGGGGGGAAAGGGGATCCTTTGGGGTGTCTCAAGCCCTTCTACCTGCCACCACTGCATGTGACCCTTTTAAGGGATCTCCTTCCCAGAGCTGCTGGAGAGCCCTGTTCCTCAGGGCCTGGGCTGGGAGGTGGGTGCCCTGCTCAGCATGGGAGCCCCATTCCTGGAGAAGCTGCTCCCAGGGCCAGGTACCTCTCTGGGCTGCGGGTCGGCTGGGGCACCAGACACGGACACTGCCCAGGCACCAGGCAGGCTGTGCGGTGGGACTAGCAGGAGCAGCAGCATGAGAGCTGCAGCAGAGCTGACCCCGAGACAGCCAGGCCCCAGGAAAGGCAGCAATGTGGCCACGCAGCGACACAAGCTGGTGACCATCTGCCCCAGGCCTGGTGGCCAGCCTGCAGCTGCAGGGGAGCAGGTGGGAGGGGGGGGGTACCCCAAAAAGCCACATGGCCTGAAGCTGGCATGGTGGCAGCCAGCATGTTACCTGACAGCCACAGGGTAGGACACTGGGCAGCTGGCCTCCCCCAGGGCCCTGCAGTGTGATATGCTCACCAGGACAGTCTGGGCCACCAGGGACCAGAATCCCCAGCCCTCTGCGCAGGGGCTGCTCTGCACCACTCCTTCATGCCATGTTGTGAGCGTGGGATAGAGCCACACTTCAATGGGGCAGGTCCCCATCCTCACTCCAGCACCACTCACACAGCCGGCCTCACGGCTGGTGTCACGCTCACGCTGGGGTCAGCCCCCACCCAGTGCTCGCCCCACAGCTCACGGCTGCCCACAGTAGAGCAGGCACACATTGCGTGGCCCTGTGCCCTGGGAGTGCAGTCCTAGGGCCTGCCGCTGCGGCCGTGGATGCTCACGGTCACTGTCACCCACACGCAGGCATGGGTGCAGAGGGAGGGCCGGGAACAGGGCACGTGGAGCACTGCAGCATCCCCAAATACAGTCAGCCTGGGCGTGAGCATATTTGTGGTGTTAGGGAGGACACCCAGCCATCCGAGAAGGGGGTCTGGGGGAGTTTCCTTCCTATCACACTTTTCCTAGACCCACTCTGTAGCCTCAGCCCAAAGCATGTCGGCACCATGGGTGCAACCCCAGCCCCAAATGTTTTATCACAGCAGTGAAAACCCATCACTTTTGCCCACTCCCTCCCCATTTCCCACCAAGAACCATCTGCGACTGCAGCCGCATCTGTCATTGTCTCAGCCTTAAACCTCCCCATTTGTGCTGCAGGTCCCAGCCTAGCCTACACTGTGGGTGCCCCCACACTGTGGACAAGTACTGCACCCTGGTCTCCACGATGCACACGTGAGTGGGTCCCTGGTGCCGGCAGCCCTGGGAGCTGTCCTGGGCACAGGGCAGCAACATGGGACAGGGATCTGCAGCAGCGGTGGTGGTACCAAGGCAGCTGCAGGGCCATGCCCGCACAGCCTGGGAACCGGGGAGGACCCAAGGCAGCTCTGGGAAGGGAGGATGGGTTCTCCCTCTCTCAGTGCAGGGACAGCCCATGGAGGCTCTTGGGGCGGGCACCCCTCATCCCTTCTTTCCTGGCCAGGCTGTCCCGCTCACAGGCACTGTGGGGAGCACCCCGACGGTGCCACGTGCTCCCTGAGACCTGCGCAGGCCTGCAGGGTGGCCAAGCAGCCCTGCTCCCCCTGCATGTTTGGGACAGGGGAACACAGACAGGTCACCCCCCCCCACCCTTGCATGCCACATAGAAGGGTCAGACACGCAGCAGCCCCCACTTTGGTCTGGGGGAGCACCGCCATGGGCTGTTGAGCCCAGCCAGGAGCCAAGCCTCCAGTTATTTATTTTTACACATTGTACTACGATTCCTGTTTTCTACTTTGTTTGTACCTTTTGTATCGTGTCTCGCTGAGCTGCATGTATTGGGCGCTGCTCATCGGCCTGCACACTGGGCCATTCCAGCACAGCCTGGACCCAAGTGCCAACTTCTCAAAGAAATGCCTTAATAAACCACACTTGTTTGTACAGAGATGGACATCATCACTGCTGCTCTGGGCTTGCATTGTGCTGGCACCGTGGGCCCGCCGGGTGCTGGGGAGAAGCACCAGCAGGGCTGGCAGGCGGGAGACAGACCTGAGGCACCATGGGGCTCCGCGTGTGGCTTGGCTGCCGGCAACGTGCCATGGGCCACAGGCACCCAGGGGGGCCTGCACCCTGCACTTGGCTCTGGGCAGCTCCTTGAGTGGGAGAGCTGGGACTAGCTGGGGCATGTGGGCTGTGCTGCAGCTGCTTCTGGCCCCTGGGGCAGATGCTGCCAGCTCCAGGCAGCCCTGCTGCCTGGCCCCAGCTGCCTGCCTCCTGGCCTTAACAATGGGTCAGGCCAGCACATGAGGTGCAGCTATTTCAGCCTTTTGGACAGCAGAGGAAATCAAGAGCCTGAGGACTGCGCTGTGGGCCTGGCCTGGGTCCCTCTGACTCCTCCAGCGATGCATGGCGTGGCTGCACGTGTCCGGGCATTGCTGCACACGCGGCCCTGGCCAGGCCACCAGCACCCACGTGCCTGACTACACGTGAAGCCCCTTCTATGAGAGGCTGCCGAATCTGGCAGGTGAGGCTGCCACAGTGCTGCGACCCCAGGTCTAACCAGTAGTGAGGTTGAGCATGTTTTCCTCACAGGCACACACACAAGCACAGGTGTACAAGACACATCTACATGTGTGCACACAGCTGGCCATGCAGAAAACAAGGACAGACACAAACAGTACCAACAGCCTCATCCTGCTCCCCTCGCTGGCTGATGATGGTCCGTTAGCAGGAATATACATGTACAATGTGGAATTCTTCAATGGCTGGGATTAGACACAGTCTGCCCAGTAGGTGACCCCGCCGGACTCCCAGTCTCCCCAGTTGCTGACACCTGGACATATGAGTCCCTGAGGCCACAGTCTCACTCCAGCTGCTACAGACGCCCCCCCCATTACAGACACCAACACACGCACAGACACACACACTGTGGATCCCTGTGGTAAGTGGGCTTAGAAAATCGGTCTACCCTGTAGCTAGCCTTTAGAGCTCCTCCCCGCCCTGCTGTGTAACACACAGACACAGACATACAGAGACGCACAAGTGGTTCTCAGTTGATCTCCATACCCTATGGTCTCTCTGGCGGTTGGTTAGGTCTCCCCTGATCCTGCTGGCTGCCTTCTCCCTGTGGTCCTGACACACACACGCACATGGACACGCACGGACACACAGGCACGGATACATGCATGTGCATAGACACACACACTCTCTCTCCCCGCTCCCTCCCAGGCTGCTTCCCCTACTCACTGCCTCATCCAGATTGCTATTTGCTAGCAATGGCAGACACTATGCTCACTCCCTCCAGTTGCTGGCACCATGGGCACACTGGCCCTGTGACCTGTGATCTGACTCCACACGTCTGACACTGGCACACACATGCACACAGAATGGAGTCCCCCTGACCTAGGAAAATAGAAATTGAGTTTGAGAAGACAGGACAAGCTGTGCAGTCATCGGTTGCAGGACATGGCCAGACAAATGTACTGACCATCAATCCATTTACATGTGACCAGACACTTTTATCCCATTTTCCAATTTTTTGCTCCTCCCCAAACCACCTTGATCCCTCTCTTTCCTCACCTTTTAGTTCCTCTGTGTCATGGTTTAACCCCAGCCAGCAACTAAGCACCACGCAGCCGCTCACTCACTACCCCCCACTCAGTGAGATGGGGGAGAGAATAGAAAAAAAGTAAAACTTGTGGGTTGAGATAAAGACAGTTTAATAGGACAGAAAGGAAAAAATAATGATAATTATGATAACAATAATATGGCAATAATGATAATAAAAGAATTGGAAAATACAAAACAGATTATGCGCAATGTAATTGCTCACCACTCACTGACCGTTGCCCAGATAGTTCCCAAGCAGCGATCTGCCCCACCCCCCACCCCAGCCAACTCCCCCCCAGTTTATACACTGGGTGTGATGTCACATGGTATGGAATAGTCCTTTGGCCAGTTTGGGTCCGCTGTCCTGGCTGTGTCCCCTCCCAGCTTCTTGTGCCCCTCCAGCCTTCTTGCTGGCTGGGCAGGAGAAGCTGAAAAATCCTTGACTTGGTATAAACACTACTTAGCAACAACTGAAAACATCAGTGTGTGATCAACATTCTTCTGATACTAAATCCAAAACATAACGCTATACCAGCTACCAGAAAGAAAATTAACTCTATCCCAGCCGAAACCAGGACACTCTGCTAAATAATAAGTCTCACGCAATCCTAAAATGCTCTGCGTTTTGCCTCTTGTAACATGTCCCATACTCCTAGGCAGTGCCCCTTCAGTCTGTGGCATGACGGGGAGAACAGATCCCATTCACTCATTCTGATGGGTGCAACCTTCAGACCATGGGGTCAATCATGAGCCACTGAGAGCCTGGGCAGAGCTGGGGAAGGGTGTCCCCTTCTCTGACTGGGTTATTGGGGTTCCTCTGCCTGCCAGTTTCTCTGTGCTACTTTATCACATAACATCACATATTCCAGCTCCCTGACTGGTAGCAACAGCAATGCCAGTACATGCCAGGCATGCTTGCTGCTCCGTGGCTGAGACCAAGGGGGTCTTTTGCCGGCAGGAAGGACCTTGATGCATTGCCTGACCTCGGGTGATCCCGACTGCCCAGAGGAGGGTGCACACTTGCCTCCACCTACAGGAACAGCACACAAGCACACCCGGGGCAAGCAGAGCTCCACCCAGGGCACCTTGGCACCTTCACTGGATGCTCAGGCTCTCTTGTCCCCCGCCTGCCACAGACCAGCTAGTCAGACTAGCAGCAGATGCTGGTTAGAGTAATTAGCTCTGGCAGGGCAACCTAATCTTTGCTGGCCAGACAGATCTAGGAAATAATCTCCTGCAAATCTCATCCCACTTAAAGTCCTGCCCAAAGCTGTAACCAGCTGGACAGCTGGGTGGGCTGCAGCTCTCTGGCAGTGCACACTGCCCGGCACCCCAGGCCCCCAGCCAACATGAGTCAAGGCTGAGCAGTGGCGAGTCCCTCCAGGCTGCAGCTGTAGCTGCTGGGTTGGTGCCACACAGGCTGGGGCAGCTGGCTGGGGGGTCTGGGGCAGCTGGGAACCAGGAATGGGAAGGTGGGCCACCCCATAGGTGGTGGGCCAGGGTGAGGGTTGGGACACGGGAAGGGCTGCGTGCCCAGGTGCAGGACAAGGAAGCAGCAAGGGCTGCATGGCTGGGAGCACAGTGCAGCAGACTAGGAACAGCCAGATGTGGCCTGTGTGCAGGGACTGCACTCTGCCCTGCAGCTGCTCATTTTGGTGCCATCAGGGCCCCACACGCCTCCCTGCACATTCCTAGTCTTTCTTTCCTCAAAGGGTCCTGGGAAAGGACAGCACCCAGGGCCACCTCCAGCTGGGCAGACCCATACTTTGGCACTGCCCTTGCACACAGGACGGGTGACTCCCAGCCCTGACAGGCAGCTACCTCCACATGGTTCAGGAGTCCTCCAGTGGCACAGTGGAAAGCTCTTCCCACCAAGGAGGCTGGGGACACAGGGCTTGGCTGAGTGTGAGGGTATGCTGGGCTGTTCCGTCTAAACCTTCTCTGCTGCACTGGGCCCTGTGTCCCCTGGCTCCCAAACCCTAATGGCTGCCCTGCACCCACCATGCCCAGCCCTTTCCCCTGTGTTCCCAGGCTACCGTGTCCCCACACACAGTTCCCCTTGCTCATCCCATCCCAGCCCCACAGGGTCCAACTGCATGGCTTCAGGCAGGCAACCAGCTCCAGCTGCTGCAAACCACACAGCGACGCATGCATGGAAACTCCACATGTGCTTCCAATTGCAGGGACCAGAAATACCCTAGGGCTTCACACAGACGTTCATGCTGTGGGCAGCACCCACAGAAGAGTGCTGGCATCCTGCAAGGAGTGGGGATGGGGCAGCGGGTTCCTGGAAGACACAAGAACTAGCCTCAAGGTGGCAGGGAAGTACCTCGGAGGCCAGACAGGGACTCGGGCGAGCCTGAGAAACGCAGGCTGAGGTCCCAGCGTCAATGAGATGCTGAGTGGTGTTCTGTGGACAGGAAAGATGCTGATTAAGCCCCAGCGGGTCTCCTGGCTGCCTCCCTTCACCCAAAGGGAACAGGGCCAAAGGTCTGCAGCAGGCACTGCCCGCCTGGGCACCTGGCATCTCCACCATGGTGCAGCTGGAAAAGCACTGCCTGTACAGCAGGGCTAAAAGCAGGAAGGAGAAGAGCAGGACTGCTACAGTCCTGGCCTTTCCTAGGAAAGGACCTTCACCTACCCTGCAACAATCTAAGCATCAGCCCGCTTCTTTAGTGGTGCCTTGTGCCGCTACTGACACAAGAGAGACCCTCCAGGCCTCTCTCCCCCCTGGCAGCTGCAGCTCCGGATGGCCACAGCACAGCTCTGGCATGGGAGATATGGCAGCCTGGGCCAGGCAGGTGGTTTTCCCATTGTCTGTCTCTTCCTGGCTCGGACTGTGCTCTGCAGAAGCAAGAAAGCAACTGGGAACTGCTGGAGCCACGGTATGCAGCATGTCTGTGCATGTGACCAGAGCTGGGACAAGGACTAGGCTAGCTGAGCCAAACTGACCTGGGGCAGATGGGGGGTCACAGCACCCTCTGCCTCACCAGCCACCTCCGAAACATTCCGCCCCCC
>VYZV01026427.1:1992-23121 GCA_013401275.1 Pandion haliaetus | reverse complement strand
TTAGTTGCCGGCTGGGGTTAAACCACGACATATGCTCACCTGCTCAGTAATGGTGGTGAGCAGAAAACTTTCTGTACCTGGCTGGCACAGTATTCCTGCAGGTGGGTGTAATTACATCTGCTCATTTTGGACAGGATTCCTAACAATGCAACAACTTTATTTGTTTAAATCTGACATTTGAATTTTATGAGAGGCAAGTGTTCTTGCACTCCAACCAGCAGCGTGGTGGGTCCAGGGCATTTCTTCAGCTGGCTCATGTGGGAATGGCATGTTCTGCTAGCACTGACACTGGAGCAAGTCTGTCTGCAGCCTGGGGAAGCTCACAGTTACTCGTGAGCTGAGCAACTCACACTGCATTAGATCTGCCACAGAGTTGTCATTTATGATACAAGAGTTTCATTATACTTATGGGGCTGAATTCAGATTTTGTAATATCAACAGAATTCCTGTTTTCAGCAAACCTGTTGAAACAGGAAAAGCAGGTACCCACTTGCCTGGTCTCCTCCTACACATTTAGGTCCTGCTTTCTTGACTGGGCATGGTTTGGCTTTAACAGGAGGGGGACAAAGCAAACTGATGCAAGAGACTACCTGTTCAATTGCGATAATATTCAGTGCTGTGGGTTCAGGATTTTCACTTCCTGGGTCACTGCTTTAATTACTGGACTAAAATGCAAAAGGCAGAGCAGCAGTCCTGGTCCATTAGGTTCTTGTCCTTAGAAGAGGGCTGAATAGCGTGGATGACATGGAAGAACAACCTTGATATTTCTTATTGATTTCTTGTACTCTGCATGGGCTCTTCACTTTAGGCCGAGTGACTTTTCAGTTTTCAACAGCACTAGTGAGAGCACAGAAATCTGAGGCAGATATTTTAGGCATCATGGGCTGCCCCCAGAGTCAAGTATTTACCATTTTGGTGAGATAATACTTATGTTAGGAACTTCTGTGGGCGAGCAGGATTCTGCTCGGCAGGGATGTGACCAGCAAGTTCATACGTATGTGTACATCCCAGGAAGAAAAGCCCTAACCAGATTTTAAGGAGGACATCCCCTTACAGGACCCTGATGATGAGACAGTCATGCAGCCACCAAGTTGGATCTCTGTGTTTCTCTCCTGACAGCACAGAAAGCAGATAGGACTTGGGAAATGCTATCTCCCAATCCTCAAAATCACAGCCTCTGCTGAAGCCTGCTGGGACCACTCATGCAGGAGTGGTTGGATACTGCTGGCATGTTTCTGTTTAAAACAGCGGTGTCAATATTCTGCTCTGGTTTGCATATAGCTCTCACCACTGTACTACTAAAGCCTTTTGAAAGTACTGTAAGCAACCTGATTATCTACCATCATGTGCAGTTCTTTTCTTTCCCCAAGGAGAAACTTTGCACATGTTTTTGAAGATTATTTAATAAATAATATGCACACTATGTAATCTGTGATTGGAAACAATGCTGAAGGTGTGTTTAGAAGGAAAAAAATAAAAGAGTGAGGTTTCTGATAGTACCATTGAATGGTTGTGCTGTGGTCTGAGCTTGCCCCTGGAGGTCCTGCCTTCCCAAGCTGTGAGCACGCACTGTGCCACTCCAGTCAGTGTCCCCAGCAGCAGGGCTGTATGGTTCAGTCCCTCCCAAAGATTGGGATGTGCTAAGACTAGGAAGCTCCTTGAATGCAAGGCTAATTTTGCTGTGTTGAGTACATTAGGAATAGCTTTAATGGGAGCAAAAATCTTTGAAGCTATTCCTAAACAAGATTGTCTCTCTAGTTTTAGGTATGGAAGATGCCTGTATTCTGGAAACAGCCTTTCACAGGGTGGTCTGTCATGAATAATAATGCCTGGTGAAAGCTGAACTTCCCAAATAGCAAAATGTTGAAATGGCAGGTTCAATAACAGACGAAGTGTTGAAATAACTGTTTCAACACCTTTTCTGTCCCCATCCCAAGTACCTGGCATGCGAAGGTAACAGATGTTTCCGAGACATTTGTGAAGATCTTTGGTTGTAGTCTTCCTTATGGAGGAGCAACGAGTGTGATAGTGGCAGTGTTAAAATTTGTAGTGAAATCTGTTCTTATGAAAAGCACCTGATCAGCAGAACAGGAGATGCATGTCTCTCTTTGGAAGACGTTAGGGTTTTGTTGCTGAGGCAACAGTGGTACACGGGAAATGTAGATTCAACTTTTGACTCCAGCACAGATTTTCTGTGTATCCTTAGGATCAGTTAGGCATTGACTCAGTAAAGCAACTTGATTTTCTGATGGTGTGATTGATAGTATGTGTTTAAAGATGTGGTGAAACAAAGACATTTTTCTGTCCATATACTTTGTCTATGTTATTTGTAAGCCATGTAAGCTCCTCAGGACCAGAACTGTCTCTCACTGCATGTTTGTTCAAATGCCTAAAACAAAAGAGGTCCGTGGTCAGGTCCTGGGGTGCTATCATAACATACAAATTAACAGTAGTGGTAAAACCACATAAAGCTCGTGCAAGTTAATGGAAAAACTGCTTTGTCCTTTTATGTGTTTGGTTTTTTCCTTTAACAAGGCAAATTCTATGATGAAAACACCACTGAATATAAGTTCAAACAAAATTTAATGCCTAGATTGTCAGCAGATCCATTGGATCAGGCCCTCCTGCTGCCAGGCCTTTGCCTGTCATGGCTTGGAGCAATCATGTGCTTGAGGGGGTTGGAAGTTGTGTTTCCATGGTTATGTAGCTCCCGACTTTCTTTTAATAACCCAGACAAGAGATTTGTTAATGTTCACTAATGATAATGGGAAGCTATAGAAAAAAATAACTCTCATCGGCTTTTAATTTTTTTCTGCACTGTGCAAAGAAGAAACATCAGGTAAAATATAGCAACAATCCATCCACCCAAGCTAGGAGCTACTCAGAAACAGCAAAGTATGACTCTTAGGCCATCGCTTGTGAACAGCTCAAAAGTTAAAACACAGTGCATCTGCTACTGTTGTAAATGAACCCATCCCAGTCTAGAGTATTTACCTTTGGTGGCAAATTTGTGAAGAGCATCATGATATAGAAAGTATTACAATTGTATTCGATGGTCCATTCTTTGTCTGTGATTGCATCACATTCCAGGGATCCTAATAAAATTAGATTCTATGCCTATGAATAATATGTTGAGAGAGGCTTTTACTTATCTTCTGCATGACAGGGTGTCAAGATCCTTATTTTCTGTGGTCGATTGAACAGTAATTGATGTTAATGATCAGAACATGAAGTTACCAATATGGCTCTCGGCTTTTAAAAGTAGTGCTGCAGGGTGAGTGATTCAATGTTAATATCAATTATCTTTTCTATGTTAAAAGGACAGTTACAAAAGAAATAAATTGGCTTTGTGCATACACTGAAGTTTGCACTTTGTTGAGGAAAGATGTATTCTCAAGATCTGAAAATCTGTTTTAATATAAGGGGTAAAAACAAATTCATACAAACAAGTTAGCAACTTTTATTATTCCACATGAGAAATATTATTGGATGAGAAGCCTTGAAGAGCATGTAAATACATTATGAAAAACTAACATTGAAAAAATGAATGCAGTACCTGTCACAGTTCATGATAGCTGATGGCAAAAATGGAATTGGGATGATTTGGTTTGTACTATCAACGACATTACATTCCCTGGTGATCTTCGGGATGTCACTTAGGTGAAAATGTTCACAGTTTTCACCTTGATTTTTCAGAGGAATTGAAAATAGTATAACTTAAGCTAGGGTTGTTCAGCAACCTTGAGAATCAAACCTCACCTTTACATTAAGTTAGAAATCATATTCGAAAATTACACTTCATGCGTGTGATTTTAGACAGATATTTGATCCTATTACCTATATGACTGGAGTTTCTCCAATAATGATGAGTAATGATGGGCAATAATGGGTCATTTTCAAGTGTAACATGTTTTTCTGCAGTGCAGTGCAGTATTTGTGTACAAGGAGTTACAGAAGTGCAAAATGGTATTTGATATCATAATCGTTTCAAATTACTTTATCATAACATTAAAGGAATTCAGGAAATGCAGATCCAGCTGCTTTTTTAGGATTCAATTTGATTAGACACTTGAGGAGGAGCCTAATTTATAGCCTATAAACTGTATCATTAAAATTAATGGTTTTAATGATAGCCTTAAGTATTAGTGACCATCCACAGCAATTACAGGAGTGATGCAAATACTTGAATGCAGGTTTTGGCTTGTGAAGAATGTATGATATTAAACCCATATTTTAGTACTGATATAAAATGACCATTATTAGACCCTGTTTTAAAAGTTGCTGAAACAGTTTTCAGTAGAAACAGAACTGTTTTCATTATGTTGAGCAGATTAAGGGAGGTAGATCTTCAAATGCTAATTCGCAGATAGCTACTCATGGCTCATAATCTTGTCTTAAGACTTTTAAAAGTAAGATTATCCTTTCACTGAAAGACAAACTACAGTTACCAGTGTTCATGTGTGATCATTGAAAACGTTTAGGAACTTTCTTAGAGTTATTATAATTTATTTGTCTTCAGTGCAAAAAGGAAATCAGTATTCTTATTCATGTGGTACTGAGACATTACATGTCATGTATAAATATCTCATTTTTCATTTGAAGACCTGCTACTTCCAGACCCATATGCCATCTGACTCTGTACAGAATTTAAATACAATGTCTCAGGGTAGGACCTGTACTACTTTTCTATGATCCAGGGATGCCAGATCAATAATTATGTACTTAAACCAGTCACATTTTAATCAACATCTCAGCTGTGCAGTTGTGAATCCTTAAATATACTACAATATTATTTCCCCAAATGATAAAATTCTGCTTGAAAGGAATTTTGAATTTGTAAATTTTCTGTTTCTGATTGTGTTTGCTGGCTTCAAGAGTGCTAAAATGATAATCTAAAATGAAGAAATGGTTACATGACAAAGATAGTACCAAATGTCACATCTGATGATAGGATGGGTCAAGAGTTAAGGAAAGGAATAAGGGCATCTCTAGGCTGCAGTTTCAGATGGATAAATAGATACATGCAGGAAAGTAATTGCATTTGAGTACAACCACTAATGTCCATTCCTTCTAGAAGACAGAAATTATGTCTGGGGCAGATGCATAGACAGATTATACATATGGAGATTTAAAATTTATTCCAGTCTGAGACCCTGAAAGAAGCATTACCCTAAAAAGCGAAGGTGGGGTTGAAGACAAACAGGCACATGGGAGATGCAGAGAAGGGTACTGCAGAGGAGATGCTTGAGCTACATGTGGGTCCCCCATCAAGCCTTACTATTGTGATCCTACTGAATGGAATTCAGTGGTGTGATTTGATCCTAGGAGAAAAATTCCCTTTCCTTGTCCCTGAAAGTCAAGTCAGAGTTGGTAAATCTCACAAATGAAAAGATACAATCTGTTACAGTTTCAACAGGTAGAGCAGAATTTGTTCCCCACCTCAGACTGTTTGCAGTCTTGAATTCTGGTTCTTCTGGTAACAAACAGAGCTTGCAGATGTGAGTCCTGTCATGGTGTGGGTGGAATTGGACCTGGCTCTTATCCAGTCATAAAACCACATAACCAGAAAAAAAAAAATCTTTATTTTTCCTGGGTTATCACCTAGTTGCAGGGCTCAGTGCACACACAGGAATGTTTTCACAGGGTGTTATGGGTTTGTGTGGTGCGGTTTTCCTTGGTGGCAGGGGAGGGGGGCTGCAGAGGCGGCCCCTTTAAGAAGCTCCTGGAAAAATTCCCCGCGCCAAATGTCAGACACGCCAAAATGTCGGACCCACCTCTAGGAGGGGAGTGACGGTGGTAACGCCTCTGGAAGAACATATTTAAGAAGGGGAACCAGCAGTGTGGGGGTTGGGAAACGTGAGAGGAACATCTCTGCTGATACTGGAGTCAGTGAAGAAGGAGGGGGAGGAGGGGCGCCTGAGGAGGCTGATGGCTCTGCAGCCCATGGTGAGAAGGCAGGCTGTCCGCCTGCAGCCCATGGAGGTGAACGGTGGAGCGGAGGCTCCCCAAGATGGCCGTAACTCCATGGGGAAAACCGTGCTGAAGCAGTGTGTGACGGGAGAGCAGCCCGCGGAAAGGACCCGCGCCAGGGAAGTTCGGNGCGGAAAGGACCCACGTTGGAGAAGTTGGTGAAGGACTGTCTCCCGTGGGAGGGGCCCCACGGTGGAGCAGGGGACGAGTGAGGAATCTTCCCCCTGAGGAAAGGAGCGGCAGAGACGATGTGTGGCGAGCTGACTCAACCCCCATCCCCTGTTCCCCTGCGCCACCGGGGAGAGGAGGTAGAAAGCACCAGGAATGGAGCTGAGCCGGGAAGGCGGGAGGGGTGGGGGGAGGTGTTCTGATGTTTGGTTTCCCTTCCTAATACCCTTGTGTTTTGTTTTTGTTTTGATTTGTAGTAAATTAAATTGATTTTGTTTCTTCCCCAAGTTGAGCCTGTCTTTTGCCTGTGACCATAAGTGGAGAGTGATCCCTCCCAGTCCTTGTCTTGACCCACGAGCCTGCCTTTGGATTTTCTCCTCATCCCAACATGGCCAGGCGAGGGGGTGGGGGGTGAGTGAGCAGCTTCGTGGTGCTTTGTTACCGACTGAGCTGAAACCACGACACAGGGACAGGGTTGCAGGAGGAACATGTGACTGTGGTGGTGGGGGAGAGTGGGACTGCCCTGTTCAGAAGGGCAAAGCATGGGAAGCCATTTCTACCCTTTGTAGTTTAAGAGAAGGTAGGAATGGCTGTAGCAGCTCAGATCTAAGTGCCATATGGCCCAGTGCAGTATTTGCAGTGGCGGACAATTCTTAATTTCTTGGACATGCATCAGAGCTAGGAGAGCAGATGATCTCTGAAGCCTGGCAATTTTTGATTCAGGTACTTCATCGACTCCATACTGAAGAGGGGCTGCTGGCATGTGTCTGTTAGCACCATGTAGAGTGTAGCTCTGGTTGGAGCTGAGTTAGCTGTCTAAGTAAGGTGCTTGTAAGGTGCTGTGGGGATCAGATGAGATTTATGAGATACCCCTATCTCCTCTGGGTCCTATTATGTCTAGGTGGCTCTTTGCTGACACAATTATTATTGGCACCACTTTGAATTTCTCTGAGGATAAGGAGCCAAAGAACATAAACATCAGGACATTACAGTGCTCAGTGCTACAGTGACTATTTAATTTTATTTTTCCTTGGAACAAGTTGTACACCTAATGAAACATCTTAAACCTGATAATAAATATCCTGTTTCATGACATAGGCATTAATTACTTCTTCAAATGAGCTGGTTTTGAAGTCCAAGTACTGAGATCTAATTCTGAATCAAAAGGTAACATTCACTTCTTCAAAGGGGACCAGAAGTAGATTAGTGAGTGATGAGGACATAATTTACTAAGAGAAAGTATTGTTTGAGCTGCTCTGAGAGGAAAGAAGCATTCTCTAAGGCCGAATTCACCCAAGGTTTTAAGTACTGATCAACACTGAAGAATTGTGTTCAATGAGACATTTCACATGCTTAAACTGAGATCTTTTTTTAATTACCTAGTTGAGCAGGAGTCAAGAATACTTTGCAATCAATAGCATAATGAAGAGTTTAAAAGAAACGTAAGAAATATTTTCTACTAGTCCAGGAGGATTTTGAACAACAGATGCAGAAGCCAATGTAAAGTCCTGAAATCCAAGGAGAAGATGGTGCAAATTACAGTCTGGAAGGAATTATATGAACTTGACAAAGAAATTTATTTATTTTTAATTGAGACAAATTTATGGATATTTCAGAACCAATAAACATCAATTTGTAAAATAATGATTTACTCATCTCAGTCACAATAGACTTAATCAAGCTGTTCAGAGAGCTCATGCAGTTCATAAAGCTCTGTTCTTTCTCTCCTGAAAAAGCTAATTCTGGGATGTTTACCAAAGAGAAGGTATTAAAAAATGTCAAGAATATTTCATGTAGAAATACAATAAAAATAGATGATGCACAATTTCTTTTATCTTAAAAAATTACGTAAGCAATTTCTCTAAATAATTGAAAAATTCTAGTTCAACAAAAAATAAGGAAAAAGTGTCTAATTATGTTAGGCTTTATTTTGTAAAAAGATGAAAATCCAAAGTTCATTAAAACCCACAATTTTTTCTGGTGCTGTTTTCCTATTGAAAATACTTCCCCTATAACAAGAGGTTATTCAGTATCAAAGCAATTTAAGCATCTTATCGCTCCCAAATATGTAAACCCATTAATGACCCTTATCTCTCTGCATCATGGCCTTATTTCAGCTATGCAACATGATTTCTTTCATGGCACAGCGATCTCCCTTCATTCTGAGACCACAACTATCTGTGGCCCCTTTGCTGTTTCATAGGTAACACTGTCAAACTGAGAGCTGTCTCTGATACAAAACAAATTTGGATAGAAATTTTAAATCAGTCATTGTTAGCTGTTTAATTGCTTAATATATGCATGTTTATTTGAAAGTTGATTAAGTAGGTTTATAGGTGTCTCCAAGATTTGTGCCTCCAGATTTGATCTTTGTCATTTGTGGTTATTTTACAGATGCAAAATCTTACTGAATGATTTTGGTTTACATTATGGTTAATCTGTCATTTAAAAAGGGATACAAAAATATTATTTCACAAATAACATGACTAAATTGGATACATCTTATCTGCAACATTTCACTGGAACACCTGAGACTGCTAAGTCTTCTCAGCTCTTTTCTGAAGCCAGAGCAGCACCTTTAGCTGCAGTTCCATTGGTAACACAGTTGTTAAGCAGTGCCCATCTCTGCTTGCTCTGTTCCGATAGGACAAGAGGAAATGACCTCAAGTTGTGCCAGGGAAGGTTTAGATTGGGTATTAGGAAAAATTTCTTTACTGACAGGGTTGTTAGGCATTGGAACAGGCTGCCCAGGGAAGTGGTGGAGTCATCATCTCTGGAGGTATTCAAAAAGCATGTAGACAAGGCACTTCATGACATGGTTTAGTGGGCATGGTTGATGGTTGGACTTAATAATCTTAAAGGTCTTTTCCAACCTAAATGATTCTATGATTCTATGATTCCTGTACCACCCTTCCTTATAGAAGTGTAACTTTCGTGGAGCACGTGGTGGACCAGATCAAAAGTTGATAACCAGGAACAAATAAGTGGTTTTGGTTGGATGATTGCTGGGTTTTCTTTCAGAGTTATTTTGACTGTGGCTCCACTCCATCACCAGGGTCACAAAGCAGTTACTATTCACAAACTGGTAAATAAGTGCAACTGAGGAGGAGGTGGTGTTACACTCAAAATTTTCTTTATGGGCAAAGAGTAAGCACACTACATATTGTAAAGCCAAGAATTTATTGTTAATATAATGGCAATCTTAACAGTCTAATTCAAGTATCATTACTCTGGATCTATTTGTTACATTAAAAAAAAGAGTAATAATGCAGTTAGAGTACTTCCATACAGAAAAAGTCTCAATAATAGTAACAATACAGTTAAAATGTTAACGCACAGTCAGTTTTCTATGCTTTTCTTGGGGAATGCTCACCCTTGCATTTCTCCTCTGAACTTAGAGTCAGCAGTTTCATGCTGCTGGAGAGGATAAGACTGTAAGCCATCAGCTTCCAGACTCCTTTGCTGGGAAGAATCCAATGTTCATGTTTGCTGGTTTCTTCTTCCTTACTCTGTGCATTTTTTATACATTTACTAACACACATTTACACCTTTCCCTTTGTTCGTTGTTCTGCAGCTCCACGTTACATCCAATGTTACTATCCATGGTGCTCTTTATGTTAGATACTGCTGTTTTCTTCTTTTTGTTATCATTAAAACCAGCCTTGTCCAGCTCCAGGTCTGCGTTGCTTTGCCTGCTGGTGAGTGGTTTATAGCCATGGGCACCCCAGTGCCAGTCCCATCACTTATCATCCCAGACTTGCACTCTTCTATGCTGCATCCTGCTTCTCCACTTCTCAAGGTCTCTGCTACTGTAGCAGGCTTGTATTTCTCTACATGACATCATTGTATTAGAGTTGTAAATATTTCATTCTACACAGAATAAGTGCTCATTACAGCTATCTGTATAAAACCATGGTTGTACCACACAAAGATAAGCAAAAGTAGAACAAATTAGCCATAGACACCTTAGAGCTACAGGCAGGTCAAGAAAAGTTCAGGCAGAACAGACCTGGCAAGCCTCAGTCCTTATGGCCTCTAACTTAGCAATAGTAATACTGTATTGCAGGGCTACGGTGTTACAGTGGTGAGGAGGGAGTGAACAGAGAAGTGCCAGCTCTGTGCAAGAGAAAATTTCCATGGCAGTTTGGTTTTAAATCTAAGACTATCTGTTATAAAGCAGCTTGGGTTTAAATCTATCTGTTACAAAACCTAGTAGATGCTCTGTAATAATATAGGTGTTAGTAATTCTGCATCAGCTCATACAACCTGAATATGTCCTAATTTCTTAGTAGAAAAGCATTTAGTACACATGGGAAAGGTGTAAACTCATTGGCCAGGCAGCTTAAACAGCTTCTTCCGAAGCTCTCTCCTTCTGATATGCACATTCCCACTCTCTCTTGTGACAGCACCAACAGTCCCCCAGCCAATAAAAGCAGGGACCTAATCCAGCTTATCCCTCCAAGGTGAGGGAGTCAACTGAATCAAGTCCCTGACTTTGTTTCCAGCTTGATTACAAAAGCTTGGGTGATCCCAGATGAGGTAGGTAGAGTATTTCATCAGGGTCAGGGGCAATGACAGGACTGCTTCTTCTGGCAGGTTCTTAAACTGTTGTGACACTCCACCTAAATGTTAACAAGAAGCTATTGAGGATAGCTTTTTGGCTACCACACTATCTACCTGGAAGCTTACTGGCATTTTTAGCTGAGTTTCTTTACCCTGTATGTGTTGTGCAGATATGAATACACAGCTATGTGTTCTTTCCACTGCTTCTCTCCTCTTTTTTTCAGGACATGACATATTAAAGCTGCCTTTAGGCCTGTTAGCAGCAGATCAAAATATAGTAGCTAGATGAGGGAATAACTAATCTTGTCTAAAAATAGCATGTTAGTTCAAAAATGCTTAAAAAAAATAAATGTTGGATGAACTTTGCATTAACTAGGGCTTCTCCATAGCACAAATCAAAGACAAATGCAATATGAAATGTGGGCATTTAAAAATGCTCTGGGCTGTATGCTAAAAATAAGTTATCTTTTTAAGATATAACTATATAAGGATGCTATTTTGAACCACAGTGTAAGTGCTACAGGAATATTACTCAAAACTCATGCTGCCATGTAGAGAATCAAATATTTTTTGAATGGCTCTAGTGGTCTAAGCAAAGGACTGATGTGTGAGGAAGGCACATCTCCAAGCAAGGTGATTCTGAGTCAGCAGCTCACTGAGTCTTAAACACTAAGAGAAACACAGTCCTGCTCTCCCTCCATGATGACTGCTGGGTGTAATGTATAGCGTATGGTAGAGGCTGAACTTCAAAAGGAAGAATGCCATTAAGACTCTCTATTATTTCCTTTGGAGACTTGAAATGTGAAGTATAGCTATTAGCAAATGTAATGCAGGGTTGTGGTTTGCATCAAAACTGTTCTGTGGTAAAAGCACTTCAGTTCTCACTCTTTCATTAACAAACACAAGGAGTACATTTCAAATATACTGCATTAAAAGACTCTGTCTTAACGGTCCTGGCAATGAAGAGTCAATGTACCAGTATTGCCCCCTTCTGTCCAATATCCTGCTTTAGGACATAGTTACATGAGATGTAGTTTTTGGTCGTGAAGCTGGCTTTGAAAGTTCCTGTTCCCCTCTGTCAAATCCAGATGTTACTATTTATCATGTTGTCCTGGCACGATCAGCTGTGTTTTCAGTTGTGCCAGTTTAACTATTTGTGGTTGTGTACTGTAGACAGGTGCATGGAAATTTGGCTTAAAAAAACCCCCAACAAACCTTTTATTCTAGGAGTGCTGTCTTTGACCAGATCCCTTTCATGAGCTTGGGCCATGGGCGGTTGCCCTGGCACAGTTGGGCTACACTGCTCTGAAAATGGAGCAACCAAAGGCAGGATTTCAATCATATTCAGCAATGGTTCCTCCTTTCCTTTTAATTATTTCAGAAATAACACTTTTTGCTTTAGCTATGGTTTGTCTATACCTATTTTACCGGCAAATTTGGTGTGGTGAAAGAATTTTTAATGTAATCAAAAGCAACAATGAAATCAAGCCAGTGGCAAAATACTTGTGGATTAAATAAGGTTGGGATTCCACTCAGAATAGATGTTAGCTCTGTATTATTATTATTATCATCATCAACATCATCTATTCTAAACTCTTGACTAATACATGCCATAAGGCTTTCCTGAATAAATTTTCTTGAATTAAATATTGCTTTTATAAAAGAAAGAAAAAAAAGCACACATTCCCCCCTCTCCCTACCTAACAATATAGCTGACAATAATCTTGTTACTTTATCTTAGTGGTTAATTAACCCTCTTCTTAAAATTCTCACCTTCTTTTATTTCTGAATCTGAACTTCCCTTGCTTCAATTTGCAGTCACTGGATCTTCTTTTGTCTTTATCTACAACATTGATGAGCCAGCTACAATCAGATTGTTACCCAAATTAGAATTTACAGCCCATAATCAAATCACCTTTTTTTGTTTTAAACTAAATAGATTAGGACCTTTGAAGATTTCATTGCAGGCAGTGTTTTCCAATCCTTCAGTCATCCCGAGCCCTCTCCATTCTTTAGCTCTTCTTCAATCCTATATGGCAGGAATAGACACAGTATTCTAGTAACAGCAGTACTGTTGCTAAACTACTGATATAATCTCTCTACACAAATCCAGTATTTTCTCCTTAGATATCAGAGAATCACCTTAGTCCTTTCACCCAATGCACCCTTGAAAGTGATCAGATTTTCTGCCCCTGCAACTTGCTTTCTGCCTTCCCTGAAAGCACAACAGCATCCCATTAACCAGGTCCAAACTGGAGAATTCCTGAAGAGTCATCCTGCACTATACAAGTGCTATTATCTCCAAAACTTTGTTTCAAAGTATGATACCTTGAAGAAGAGAAAAAAGGGCTGAGAAGTTAGAGAAAAGAGGAGAGAAGGAAGGAAGAATTCAAGGCAGTTAACAAGAGTTATATATGTGCCACTTCATAAACCCACACAGAGAGATCATATACCTTCCTTGTACCTTTCCTTTGATTCCTTTATACAGTGCAGACTGCAGGTTGCCTAATACATTCCAGGCAACAGTAAGCATGTCTGTCTCTAGACTTCATTTCTACACTTTTGACTATTTGAAAAACCATGAATGAAAGTAAGTCTTCATCTTCTCAAACTCTTCACAAATGTTTCACATAGAGTAGCAACAGGAGCTATTACTTGCTTATATTCCCTTCTGCTCTTTCAGTCCAATGTGGAATAAATAGACCTCAACGCTCAAATGCAGAGTAGGAGTAATGTATTTTGTAATCATCTGAAACCATTAGCATTTCCATTTTCTAGGCCTAAATCTGCTGTATTGAAATCCTGGCAGATTGTTTTGGTATGCCCTTCTGCTTTAGGGATGAGTCAGTTTTTATTGCCATGGCGGATGACTATCCAGCTCCTTGGAGTAGTCTGCTTCAGCCACTGGGATCAGGTACTAGCTGTTTCATTTTGGTGCCTTCCACTGCTAATGAGCTTGGCCTTGGGTTTGAAATAAAGGTGACAGATATGACTGAAGAGGCTATGGAAGGCTTGCATTTTCCATTTTGAAGACAGTTTTTCTTCTTCATTTGGCTAGTGGTGTTGTATTACGTATTGTTTAGGGCAAACATTCTGTGTTTCCCAATATGACTTATTCCAGGCCTGATCTCGGCTCTACTTCTTGGACTGTTCATATATTTGACATCACACGTTTACTGGAATAAAAATTGGAGGTCTGCGGAGTGAATTCATAGTTTCCTACCTTTCCAGTTGAAAGCCCTAGCTATCAACCTGTTCTCTAGATTTATTCCTAACTGTACAACATCCTTGTTTTGACAGAATAGAGTATATCCTGACTCAGTGTAAGCAGCCTGGTAAGGCAAATAGAGCCTTAAAATTTAATAAAATTTTATTTCACCTTGTTATGGGTTTGTGTGGCGTGGTTTTCCTTGGTGGCAGGGGAGGGGGGCTGCAGAGGCGGCCCCTTTAAGAAGCTCCTGGAAAAATTCCCCGCGCCAAAATGTCGGACACGCCAAAATGTCGGACCCACCTCTAGGAGGGGAGTGACGGTGGTAGCGCCTCTGGGAGAACAAATTTAAGAAGGGGAAACGGCAGTGTGGGGGTTGGGAAAACCTGAGAGGAACATCTCTGCCGATACTAGAGTCAGTGAAGAAGGAGGGGGAGGAGGGGCGCCTGAGGAGGCTGATGGCTCTGCAGCCCGTGGTGAGAAGGCAGGCTGTCCGCCTGCAGCCCATGGAGGTGAACGGTGGAGCGGAGGCTCCTCAAGATGGCCGTAACCCCATGGTAAAAACCACGCTGAAGCAGTGTGAGACGGGAGAGCAGCCCGCGGAAAGGACCCACGCCAGGGAAGTTTGTGAAGAACTGCAGCCCGTGGAAAGGAACCACGTTGGAGAACTTTGTGAAGGACTGTCTCCTGTGGGAGGGACCCCACGGTGGAGCAGGGGACGAGTGAGGAATCTTCCCCCTGAGGAAAGGAGCGGCAGAGACGATGTGTGGCGAGCTGACTCAACCCCCATCCCCTGTTCCCCTGCGCTTCCGGGGGGAGGAGGTAGAAAGTATCGGGAGTGGAGCTGAGCCGGGAAGGCGGGAGGGGTGGTGGGAGGTGTTCTGATGTTTGGTTTCCCTTCCTAATACCCTTGTGTTTTGTTTTTGATTTGATTGGTAGTAAATGAAATTGATTTTGTTTCTTCCCCAAGTTGAGCCTGTCTTTTTCCTGTGACCGTAAGTGGAGAGTGATCCCTCCCAGTCCTTGTCTTGACCCACGAGCCTGCCTTTGGATTTTCTGCTCATCCCAACGTGGCCAGGGGCGGGGGTGGGGGGTGAGTGAGCGGATTCGTGGTGCTTTGTTACCGACTGACCTGAAACCACGACACACCTACTAGAATAACTTTTTAATGCTTATGTTAGCCCAAGTGACTTGGTCAGATTTCAGTGGTTTGCACAAAATATGACAGAACCATGCCCTGTTTCAGCAGTTTTTTACCTTGAAGTTCAATTATTTCTTTCTGCCAAAATAAAGTCCAACATAAGATTGTTATATACAGGGGAGTAACAAGCTCTGAATTAGGAAATGGCCGTCTGTAATAGATTCCACGCATGTGCACTCATCAATTGAGATGCATTGTGCTGTGATAACCTGGCCTTCTTGTCTGTCTGTTCTTGGAGAAAGTCATCTTCTCCCTCTTTGTATGGAGGTTACAAGCAGATGCCAGTATTACCAGTCTTGGGCTCTGTCTGGTGTATTGGCATATATTGGGCAGCCAAAAGGTCAAATTAGTCAAGAAAGGTGTCATCCTGGAAACAAGCAGTAGCAGAGCTTCATCTGCTTGGGAACTTAAAACCTGAGGCATTATGGAGCTTTGGCAATTGCAGAGTTAGGCAGCATTTAAGTGCAGAATTCTCTAAATCATGGAGTTGAAGCTGTGCTCTTAAATCCTGTGTAAATCCATGTTCAGCACCTACATCCATTGTGGGGCCAAGACCTTGGCTGTTAAAACCTCACAGAAAATTACTGTTTTTTTGGTGTAAATCAAATGAGATTTTGGTCCCCAGCCCTGAAAGCACAGAACATCTTTGAAAATAGGATCTATTCTTTTCTGTGACTGCTGCTTTGAAAACAAAGAATAAAATAATCATTGCACCTGTATGCATAAAGCAATATTATTTCAACTTTTCAAGAAATTCCTGTTAAAAATATGCAAGGGGATTAAAAATCCGTCTAGCTCTGACGACAATGAAAAATTTATGCTATCAGTACTGTAGAATTACATGCAAAAATTACTAGTGATATGCCGTATTACAATTAGGCATTAGAATTAATACAATCCATGATCTAGTGCACATGGAGAGGAAAGTAATAGTAAATCAAGCACATCAGTATCTGGGAAAACTTCAACTTGCTTTATTCAATAGAATAAAATTTGTTCATGATTAACCAAGAAGCTGGGAATTACAGAAAAAGTTAATTCTAGGATTGCAGGGCTCAAGCAGCAGAGGAAAGAAAGTATTGCATAATCAGCATGATTTTTCTTGAAGAAAACTTCTTCCAAGACGTTAACAGAGGTTTTAGAAGGAAGAATACTCTCAATATTATATATGAACCATGTTTTGGCAGGAAATATTCGATAAGTTATATTTTAAGTGAGGGAAGTCAAAATATTTTGGAAGTGTTAAAAGAGATGAGTGCAGTAATGTATATTATAAATGAAGATGATGCAGAGAGAAGAAAGAACAAAAATGAGTGAATGAAAAAACCCACAGGTTGTGCTATCCATGAGTGCTGATCAGACAAGCACTACCTAGAGTAGGTGCTAATTGGGTACATATTGGCTTGTAGATTAACCCAAGAAGGACGATGGGTACAAATGAAACAGAATCATGGAACAGATAAAGAAAGAAAAAAATAGAAATAAGGAATTTTCATTAATGAAGGAGAGATTGGGATCAGACAGAGCTGAAGAAGGGAAGAAAGGGAGTAGTACTACAAGAAAGGAAAGTAGGACAACAGAAAACAGAAATAAAAGCACTGTTCTTGAGTGCTGTGAGGAATATAAACAGTAAAAGATTGTTTATCTAGCTACCCGACTGAACGCATACAGAGAAAAGACACTGACACACACTAATGCAATGCAATAAAAGAAAACTTTACTGGTGAATGAAGTGAAACGGGATATTACAGGGGTGTAAGAAATATAGCAGAACAGAAAAGAAGTTTGACTAAGACACAGGCTAAGAACTATTCAGGAAAGGTAGGGATAAAGATAGACATGATAGGTAGTTTTGGATATTAGTCATACAACAAACTGGAGGGATAAGTGATAACACAGGTAAAACGGGATTTCTCTGGTTCAGATTGCTTTGGGGATGATAATACTAAGAGCCTGCAATAGGCCTCCAGGATAGGATCCATTAAGATAAAATTTCTGTACAAGAGAGAAATACTGGGTGTAGGTTTGGCTATAACTGTAAGTGACTGCCAGTGTAGTAACTTATGGCAACCCATAAGACAGAGAAGGATCATTTTTCATAAAAGAGACCAGATAAGGGAAACTGGACTGAAATGGATAATAATGAGGCCTGATTAATCAAAGCAATCAAAGTGTTAACAGTCTGAGCATACTCATAGATGCTTACTTGTAAGTGGATCTGGCGGCCACGGTCAGTCTGCAGCTGAACTTCCACTTTCTGGAGAGCTGCATGTCAGTGGTCATTCGGCCTGCAAGAAGCCATTGATGACGACAAACTGCTTGGATAAAAGGAAAGCTGGTTACTGCTTGGTGAGGGCTGAGTTTATGTCTGGAGAAATTAGAGTACAGGCTGGTAGGAGAAGCATGGCCTCGAAGGGAGGTTGGCACCAGCATCTGTCATCTCCCATGTCATTTTTAGAAAACGAGTGATGAATGTGCCTGTCCATTTTAGGTAGAAGCAAAGTTCCTATGCTCAGTCTGGAGGGAAAGAATAATGTGCATTGCATAACACTGGAAACAACTAGGACATAAAGTTTCAAAGTTGGCAGCAAGTAATTTTACTGAATCTGTCAAACGGGATGGTAGAGCAGTGAGAACAGCATTACATTAATGATATCTGAGAGAAGGAAAATTGTAATCTTGAAAACTAGAAATCTGCCAGTTTGACCTAAGTATAATGAAAAGCTTTTGAACAAATTTGGAAGAGAAGAATAATTAAGACATGGAGATAAATGGAAAACAGGATTAAATGCAATATTGTTTTATGAAATCAGATCAGTCCAAACTAATTTGACATATTTCATCTTAAGAGGTGCCTAATTTTCTGGAAGGAATAAATATAGTGAATCTCATCTGCTGGGATTTCAATAGAATTTCTGAGATTTCTAGGCCAGCTAAGAAGCACATTACATGCCCAGCCTCCTATTTAAATACGTATTTCTGAGTAGAATGAATCCTAGATCAGACTTGTTTAGGACGGTGCATAATATTTTAAGAGTTGACCATAGGTAAAATCGAATTTGAAATCCAATTTTTAACCAATTATTCACTCATCTTGGAGTTATTGCTTCTTATTCTTATTTCATTACATTAAGGAACATCATGCTAGATAACATCAGAAACCTTATTAAAATGAAGCTATATAATATTTTTTCTTTTGTTCTTATCTAATAAGCTATTTAATGAAACTAGAGTGGTTTCATATTAATTTTCTTGACAAAAACATGTTGGTTGTTGCTTGTCATCTAATTATGTTTTGGACACTCACAGATTGAACCTTTAATAAGTTTTCCAGTATATTTCAAGACTTGAAACTAGGCTGATTAGATTTGTATTTCGCTAAGTCCTCTTTTCTCCCCATTAGTTTGGAGATAGAGAATTTGGTAGTCCTTTTCCAGCCCTCAAGATATTATCTGTCTGTCATGACTTCTTAAAGATAGTAATCAGAGCTTATTTTGTCTATTTCCTTAATCACCCAAGGATGAATTACACCTGGCTATGCCTACTGGAATACATCTATGTCAGCTAAATATTCTGTAAGCTGTTTTTCTTAGTCTGACTTGTATTCTGATTTCCTTGAAAAAATATTTTAGTTATGTCTGTTAAAAATTAACTTTTTTTTTTGGTAAGTACCACAGCAGAGAAAGAATGTAAATTTTACTCTTCCTTGAATCATCTGCATTCTTCCAGTTTAATGTGTAATTCCAATGTAATGTGCAATTTTGTATATAATTTTCCATATATTTCCTTCATGATCTAGCTTTAAAAGCAACTGCTATGCTTTCCTGTAGTTCTCAAAAGGTTTCAGTAGTTACAACAAATCATGTCCTCTGAAATTCTAACCTTATATATGCCTATTGGTTTTTATATCCTCAAATTAGTCAGTTTGTTCTACAGTCATGCTACCTGCCAAGTATTATGTGGGTATCTGCATTTCAATTTAAGAAATATTTCAGAAAAAAATACTTTCCCTGTGACAAATATGAAAAGGCGGGGTGGGGAGGGGAGAATTATTTGGCTCGTGTTGCTTGCTTTTTCAGTGGCATATCTTCTTTGGATTTGCTTGGCAAGTAGTGCAGCATTTTTGATTGCTGCATTAGTCTTCCCTCACTGTAGCATCCTCTGATGTAGCATGAACTGGCTGCTCACTCCATACAAATTTGCATTTCACTGTTATAGTCAGATCTACAAGTACTGATTACTGAGGCTAAAGTAAATTAGATCAAAAGAGGTTTTCTAAATACAATTCTTTTAATAAATCAATGCCAACTCCATTTTTTTTCTGGGGTTTATATTATGAGCTTTCCTGCTTTATTTTCTGACTTTTCAAGTGCACTATTTCTGTGCATAATGCCTTTTAGAAATTAACCTTGGCTTTCTCCGATGTGTTAAAATTCACCATCATAGATTTATCCTAGGTGACAATCATGAAGAATTTGGAGGCACTGCACAACCCTGTAAAGTGTTAAGTTTCTGCAGTGGAGTGTTGTAGTTCAGTAGTTCACCATTTTCCACCATGTTACATCCTGTAGCTGTACTATGAAACTTCTATTTTCACATTATTTGCAAATCACACTGTCACTTGCAAATGTTCAAAAAGGTGACTGACGAGACATGAAGGCACAGGAGTAGCACCTAATCTAGGCATGGAAAGCAAGGGACGAGATCAGTTAAAGTAAAGGGTGGGCAAGACAGCTACTTATTTGTGGAAGAGTGGAAAGTCACAGGGGATAGAACCTTTAGGAAAAGAAATTGAAATGTACAACCAAAGGGACAAAAGGAATGGCAATTTGAAGGGGTAGAAAGGGAATGTGTATGTTGGGGGCTAGAAGAATGAAAGGAGATCCTGCGGTAGACAGTGGGCTTCATCTGTGGAATCAGTCGAGTGTGTGACAGTCTTGCAAAATTATAGGTATGTTCAGGTAAGAAAAATAGTTCTCCTATTCAACACATGGGCATCTGCGGTAGGAGACATCTCACCTAAATTTGAGATGGCTACAGTGTAGCTTTCTGTATCTGAGACTATTATCTAGACTCCTTTTATGGTCACTGGAAGCAACCAGGTATTTTGGTTACAACCCACTTGTACATGCGTAAATTGATCATCTGGGTAGCATGTTGAAAATATTTTTCTGTTGACTGCAAAAGAAGTCCAGACAACTATCTCAGGTATAGGCACACTGTAAAAATCTAAAGTTAAACAAAATGGATCTTATATCCTCATGAGAAGACTTCCAGCTGGGCAGGGATTAATTCCAAAATCTATTTGGCCAAAGTGTCCAATCGCTTTTATCATTGTTTAAACGTCTGTGGCACATGTGAAGTACTAAAGTACTGACGGATATCTTCAATGTCTGCTGAATTCTCAGGTGCTTAATTTCAGGTACACATGTTTGAAAACATTCTCTCACTGGTTGTCCCCTTGCTACAACACATGTCCAAGTGTGATGCTTTCTGATTCTAAAATCCCATTACATTCTTTGCACAGAACCATCTCATCTTTCCACTTTATCTTGACTTCTTTGTTTTAGTTGGAATAATAATTCATTTACTCACTGACAAATGAAACAACCTTGTCTCCAGACATTGCAGATAGCTTTGTGTAATGTTTTGCAGTCTAGGAGTGCAAACTCTGTTAACATGCAAGCAGTTTTTTTGTGGAACTCTATATATTTCTTGTATAGTTTATGGGATTGTTGTGGTTTAAGCCCAGTCAGTAACAAAGCACCACGCAGCTGTTTGCTTACTCCCACCCATCCCCTGGCCGTGGTGCAATGAGGAGAAAATATAAAGAAAAGCTCGTGGGTCGAGACAAGGACTGGGAGGGATCACTCCCCACTTATGGTCACGGGCAAAAGACAGGCTCAACTTGGGGAAGAAACAAAAGCAATTTCATTTACTACAAATCAAATCAAAACAAGGATATTAGGAAGTAAAACTCAACCTCAGAACACCTTCCCCCCACCCCTCCTTCCTTCCC